>JAVSCE010013443.1:0-35067 GCA_032199065.1 Smutsia gigantea
ATTGTGGAAAACAGTTTGGCAGCTCCTCAAAAAGTTAAACACAGAGTTATATAACCCAGCAATTCCACTCTTAGAGAAATGGAAACGTATGTCCACCCAAAAATTTGCACATGAATTGTCACAGAAGCATTATTAATAATAACCAAAGAGTGGAAACATCCGAAGGTCCATCAACTGGTGAATGGATGAACAAAATGTAGTCTCTCCATACACTGGAAGATTATTCAACCATCAAAAGGAAAGAAGTACTGATATATTCTACAATATGGATGAACCTTGACAATACCACGCGAAGTGAAAGAAGACACAAAAGAACAAATACTGCAGGATTCAATTTACATGAAATGTCCAGAATGGGAAAAATCCATAGAGACAGAAAGTAGACTGGTTGTCAAGGGCTGAAGGGAATGACTACTAATGGGTACAGAGATTCTTACTGGGCTGATGAAAATGTTATAAAATAAGATGGTTGTCATCACCACACAACTCTGTTAATTTACTAAAAAGCAGTGGATTATACACTTTGAGATGGTAGATTCTGTGGCATGTGAGTTATATGTCAACAAAGCTGTTATTTTAAAAGGTCAAAGCACAAATTTGTCATCTGCTAATAGAAACTTTTCTGCTTTTTCTCTGACTGCAGGTTCTTATCCAGGACAGTGTGCCTCGAGACTCAAATCTGTCCATCAGGACAGCTCTCGGCCTGGCTGGGCACTTATTTACCACAGTCCCCCAAGCAATCACATGTACTCATGCTCCACATTTAGTATTCATTGTTTTATTGTTAAAAATGAGGAGACCTACACTAAAATTCAACAGTACCATATTTTATTAAGGAAGAGGTAAAACTCATTTGCAGATTGTTATTAACAATATTTATTTGTCTATGCCATCTGTATTAGGGGAGAAAAAGGATGGTGTATGCCTTCCCACTAATATTCAGGAGGGCATGAGGTCATCCCATCATCTCCTGTTGCTCACATTTTTCTGAAAAGCCCACGTGTGGTAATGAGTACCTCTCACATCTCACATCCTCACTCTCCTTTCAAGCACTGTTGTCTGTAACTGTCACACTACCCAAATTATAATGCCGGTTGGGAAAAAGCAAAAGGAAAACCCAAACCAGTCATTGCCTGAGGGGAATTTTTAGATTGGAAAACTCACAGGTGTTATTTCCATAGTAAAATGTGACTTTTAATACAATTCAACAACATTGCTTTAATTCCATGGTTGCTATAATTCAACCTCCCCTCTCCCCACTGAAACAGTTTATTGTTTCAACTTCCTTTAAAACAATATCATCTAGGGCTCCTTTAAAAGAAATCGCCAAGACTTTGCAAGCTAGGTGCCAACTGTCCTGCTCCACTGGGTCTGTCGGCTAGCTGAGGCAGCACACCTCCTAGGAGTTCCGTCTCTGTTGGAACCATTAGCACAGGATAGCTAAATGGAAAATGTACATTAAGCTCATGCTGTTGCAAGTTTGAGGGTGGCTGAATGCTGACTTGACAAAACCAAACTGACAAAGGTGATCAGTGAGTCCTTCATTAAGTGATGCAAAAAACCTGTGACTGGTAAGGTATGAAATAGCACTGCCTTGCTATGGTGTGACTGGTAGAAATGCTCATCAAGGTGGACGCTTGGGATTCTTTCCCAGATTCACTTGTACTTTTATTGCTTTCCTCAATCTCAAAAGACCAACTGATGAACTTCTGAGACTGGCTCTTTAGTTTTCAGGCCACAGGGCAGCTACTGTAAAAGGATAAAAAGGGAAGCAGACAGAGGAGGCTATGTGCTCCGAAACAGAAAGCTTCAGTGGTGAGTCAGAAGGCAAGGCGTTTGGCAGGCCAACCAACCTCAGTGCAGTACAACTGGATCAAGATGCAGTCCATTCAAACTTACTAAAATAGACCGTGTCCAGACATTGCCCTTGCCTCTCTGACTCTGCCTTCACCACAGCAGCTGAGTATCCTTTCACTCAATTAACCTTTGACTAAATCCAAAATAAAACAGATGGTGAGAAGCCATAGAAAAAGAGGTGAGGCCTTTTGTACTCCATCTTGGGCTATTGATTTTCCAGTAACAGATATTTCCTGGAAAGGCTTTAGAGTGAGTTCATTTTTATAACTGTCTTCCAAAGAGAAAGAGTTATATAAGTATGAGGAAATTATTTTATGAAGCTAAAATGCATAAACAAAGGCTGAAAATGGAGACGATGGCCAATGATAAAGGAAGGCTATCATGGCCTCAGGAAACTTGGAATCAAAGAAAAACATTCTAATGTCAGTAGAGTCCTATGAGACTGAAAGGTGATTTATTACTCTATTTCTGTTCTACTTGACTGGTTTGCCAATGCAGCTGCCTGTTCACATTCAAGGGCAGTGATTGGCTGCACACCTGCAGGTCCTGGGCTCTCACAGAACAAGCAGCCCTAGCCTATCATCAACACATAGACTGCAAAATCCCACCTTTTCTACTGCATGTAGGCTCTATAAAGGCGTCTACCATAAGTTACAATGAACTAAAGAAAGTTAGTAAAAATAAGCAATACTGGCCCTTACTGGTGGTATTTTCCTATTTGGATGTAGGGAAAAATCATCTCTCACTCTCACCCTGTTCATCCTCAGAGTTGAATGTTCAGATCTTGTGAGTCTGCCTTTTTGTGGCAGCACAAAGCACAGCCTTGTGACAGTGTGCTGCAGGAGCTGCATTCCAGCTTCCAAGGGGCATTTCGATGGGGGAAGAAGGGAAGGCAGTCCACGCCACCACCTGCAGGCGTGGATGGCAGGCACAAGCATCCTTGCCTGGGTAATCTGCACATATAGTTCCCCATCCCCTCCTGAATTCCCTTTCAGCTCTTTTCTGCTTATCTAAGTGCCTACACTCCTTGAATCCTATCTCCTGGATTCAACCTTTCCCTTTATTGGTTCTCCAATGTTAGTTTAGTAAGCATCAGAAAAGGGGGAGGTAGGGAGAGTGGTATGTGGCTGAGCATGTTGTTCAGAACGCTGTTTCCTGAGATCTACAGCCAGATTCTGATGTAGCAAGTTAGCTGTGGGGCTAAGACATCTGCAGTTTTAACAAGCTCCCCCGGGGCTTCTGCTGCAAAGTATTCCCCAACACATTGTGAGAAACCCACCTTAGGACACTTTATAACTTTACATCATTCTCTGCCACCTGGCTTACACCATCATGTCTGTCCTGTCTTCCCAGTGAGACCATCGGTGCCAAGACCCAAGTGCTGCACACAAACAGATGCTGACAACTAAGCTAGAGATCCCTTTTCCTGCACTTCACTTTTTCGGTTTTACGGAGGTATAATTGACAAATAAACACTGTATATATTTAAGATGTACAATTTAATGTTTTGATATATGTATACATAGTGGAAAGGTCACCACATAGAGCTAATTAAGACATGCATCACCTTACACAATTACCATTTTCTTTGTGTTGTTTTTGTTGTTGTTATTTATTTTGTAATCCCTCCTGGCACATAACATCAAGTTACAACAAGCGGAAGAGGATTATTAGAAAAATACCTGCTATTTTTCAATGGTGAGAGAAGTATAACAAATGGCAACAGACTTTGAGGACAATTAAAGAACTGAGGTCAGCACAGCAAAAGCTACTGCTTTGCTGCCACATCCCTAAAGAAGGCTAAACTCCCATTCAAAACAACACACCAGCAGGGGCCAAGCCTCGTTTAGATACATTAAATATGCCCCATGGCAGGTGCAGGTCTGACCTGGTGCCCAAAGCCACTGTGATCACGCTGGAGAACTTTCTCACGTTTCAAAATTGATGTGCCACCAGAATTATATCAAGAACTGAATGGGGCTGACATCAGCAGACAATCCCTTGGAAACTTAAAAAGGCGAAGAAAATGTCTGTAGACTTGCAAATTCCAAAAGGTCTCTATCCTGCCCAACTTTACAGGATGTGACAGTTAATTTTATGTGTCAACTTGACTGGGTCACAAGGTGCCCAGATTAAACATTACTTCTGGGTGGGTCTATGAGGGCATTTCCAGATGAGATGGGCCTTTGAACTGGTAGACTGAGAGAAGCAGATGGCCCTTCCCAATGTGGGTGGGTGTCATCCAATCTGCTGAGGGCCTGAGTAGAACACAAAGACTGAAGAAGGGAGAATATGCTCTCTGCCCAACTCCTTGACATAGAATATCAGTCTTCTACCCTCAGACAGGAACTTACACCACTGGCTCTCCTGTTTCTCAGGCCTTTGGACAATTTAACTTCTAGCAACCTACTCTACAGATCTTTATATGCTTTGCCAAAGTTCTATGTATAAGATGTTCACCGCAGAATTGTTTCTAATTGCAGGAACTAGAAACAGTGTACATGAAATCCAATAGGAGGTGGTGTGAGTAAAATTGTAATATTTCCAGAATATCTCACCTGGCTTTAGTACATCTGCATATCAACAGGCATTCAGAGGTGGAAAGAAGTACGGCTTTAGTGCATTTGCATCATTCCTTGGGGGTGGAGAGAAGTTCATCTCCATATCAATGGGTAATTACCTGGGCAACAGAGGGCTTATCTGTACCAGAGAGGGGAGAGGGAGGGCCGGTTTTGCTTCTTCAAGAGCAGATGAGAGAGGGCCCTGGAGTGCAGTTTGTCAGCAATAAACGGGTTTTAAACTTTATTTCTCCCTTTGACTGATTTCGATTTTTAGAGGTATTTTGCCCTGGGATTTCCTTTCCCCAGATTTACAGGTGGTGAAAACAAACTGTAGCACACCCAGAGTTTTTATATAGTATAGATAGAATTTACATAAGGCCCATAAGAATCACAGAGGTTAATCCACCTCAGATAATCTCAAAACATTTTAAACTGGTAGAATCAGCAGAGGTAGAGAAAGATCCAAAGCAGAGGGTTGGTATACTCCAGATCCACGGGGAGAAGAAACTATGGTACAATTTTCATCCACTATTCAACTCAGTCCTTTCTTTAAAAAATTAAATCACTGGGGGACATTTGGAAGCTAAAAGAAGTGAAGTGGAGGAAGGGAAGAGGGAGTCAAGTTCTGCTGGGTGATATATTTAAATCTCAGAAATGTAAGAGGAAAAATAGTGACAAAATTGTCGCCTATGATTACTGTTCAAGTTACCTATGATCCTTCTTGATTTTTCACACCAACTACCACTCATGTAATCATTATGGAGCAAATTCACTGAAGAGTGAAATTCAATTTTTTGAAACCAAATGTATAGAGATGTTTTAAAATGATTTATCCATGCACAAAATGAAAAGGAGCATGCAATACAAATGCACATTGAATACTGGGTGAAAAGTGAAACTGTATTTCAGCAGAGGTGAGAGATGATGATAATGCTACCAGACAGAGAATCATAGAGGTTATAGTGACTTAACCTTTTCATTAATGACAGAGCCAAGTCTGGAAAGGACACATGAAGGAAAGCTGAGAGTAGATTAAGGAGGATGATGTGATTTCTTTTTCAAATGGGAACTTATTTTGAGTATTGCACATGCCCTATTTATAGCTAATATATTTTGACATATCTGTGTTCAAGCCAGAGCCATTTCATCCCTCCTTCTGTGCCAAAGGGCAGTCTTCCCTTTGGCACTCCTCAAAAACAAAATTGACAATATTTTAGAAGATATCACAATGGATATCACAGCGTGCAGTCACTTACAACTTACTGCATTAGAGGAACTTAGGAATTCACCATCTAAAGATGTGGTAAGGCTATATCTAACTGTTGAAATTCCCCATAAATGCCTACATATTGGTCAATTTCTCTTCTGCTGCTGTTTCATAGGCCGTGCTCTGAATCTTTGTGCTGCCTTTGAATTTTTCACTGTGGTGGATGTAAAACTTCTAGAAGAGCTCCAGTGCAATGCAGCAGACCCTTGCCATGCAACTTCATCCAGCCTTCCGGCTGTGTCGCCTGAACACATCAGTGGTTTAGCAGGTGAAAAGGTTCCATAGAAAGTCAAGAAAACTTTTCTTTATCATCTGAACACTCACCATGGTATAATAATTCTTAGTAAGTGGAGTAGTTTCAAATCCTTTCACAGCCTTGGGAGAGATGGGTCTCTCTGTGAAAAAGACATTTAAATTATTTTAATATCATAAAAGACTGAGATGTACATTTTATAATATAGGTCAACCAACATACTATAAATATTGTCAAATGGAAGGATCGGTGCAAATGTACGTTCCTAAACAAAGGAAACTATAATTTCACTAAATTATAGGTGGTCAAAGTTAGATCTTCTTGTCCAGGCCCCTCAATTTCTGAGGGGGGGAGTAAGTCAAGGAGCTAAGGCCGAGCTGGTGAATGGCAGGAGCACCACTCTCAGTGTGGGCTTGTTTCTTTACTCCCATCTGCCTCTCCACTCAACTTACTCAAAACAGATAAGCAAAGCCAATGCTAACCAATTATGTATATTTGTAACTTGCAAATTGCTATACAAGTATAATATAATATAATAATAGCAGCCATCCTTTCTTGAGGCCGTCTGGTGTGCTAAAATAATCAAAATCTTTAATACACTGAAAACTAGCAGAAAATTCTTCTCCCTTTTATTATCATTTTAGTATCATTCCATTGTGCTATAAAATACTGTCTTTCTTCTACAAAGTTAATCTTATCTATTAAGCTCATGACTAAGAGACATCTTAGGACAGTGTTTCCTTAAAAAAGAAAACCACTTAAGAAAAAATACAAGACAGTGATCATAAATGATTAGTAGTGTCGCTACATACTACCTTTTCTACCCTCGTTTTCTCCTTTGCTTCCCTTTGCTTTATATTACATTTTTATCTTGCTATACTGTATGCTGCTGTAAACGCTTTCTGAAGTATGATGGAATATAAATAACCAAAGAATAAGATACCATTAGACCTTGGTTTTTCCTTTTTAAAAATATTTTCCACTTTTAAATCTATTACATTCCCACCCTAAAAATTGCAAAATATAGGAAATAAAACCGATGATTAGCCCATCAGCCACAGCTAATCATCACCCAGAGTAACATTTTGAAGTGTATCTTCCCATTTCTTCTACAAATGTGCTTGTGAACAAACACACACACGGCTCTTTCTTACTTTACCTATAATTTTGTAATTCTCCTTACTACAGCATAATTTCATGAGTATTTTCTCATTAACCTTGATTTTTAATGAGTGTATGAAAAAATATCCCTTATATTTATTTCGCACTTAATAGCTTTTAGGACATTGTATTTGGTCTTTACAACAACCCTATCAGGCAGAGATGAACTTCTCATTTTGCAGAGGAGGTCACTGAAGTTCCAGAGGTGAAGTCAGTTGCCTAACAGAAACTGGCCTTGCTAGGAAAGGGCAGAGCCAAGACTGAAGCCCAGGTGTGTCTTAACAAGAGCTTGTGTTCCTTCACCAACATGATCCCCAGAGATAAAGTTCCCAAAAGGCTCAATCAATGGCTTCAGCAGTGGTTTCTACCAGAGCTCAGAGGGGCCATCATTTTGATCTGGGGTGGTCAGAGATGACCTTGCTGTGCAGGGTCTGGAGGGTGGCTAGAATTCAAACAGGCAGAGAAGACAATAAAGAGTTTTCTAGACAGGGAAGATTCCAGAAGCACAGCTGTAGAAATAGCAATGCTCAAGGCAGTACTGTTCCTATGACAGTGAATCATCCATCTAGGCCAGGCAGGGTAGAGTAAGGTAAATAGGCAGCAATGAGGGCCAATTCTGTCACTTCCCAGTGATGACAAGTGGGGCATGGCCAGTTTCTGGAAGCGTTACACTATTTCAAGATCTGTCTGGATCTATCTGGTGGCTTCACAAGGCTTTACTAAGCAAATCTGAGCAATCAGAGCCACGTTGCCTATACTTGGGATTCTAACTGGCAGAGCCAGGACTGGAACACAAGTATATCCACCAAGCCTGGTGTGCTTTCCAAGTTTTCCATAAATGTAGCTATAATGGTTCGACTTAAAACTCACAATTGTTTGGTACAATTATGATGTAAACCAGCCTTGATTAAAAATGAAACTTTCTAGAGATACCAGCAAGATATGGTCAAAAGGTATGCTTCAAAAGCAAGGCGAAAAGGAAGAAAAAACAGTCATGGAGAACATGCAAAGACACAGAAGAGGAAAGGAAAGGCCACAGGAATGGGTAACTGCGATTGAAACAAAATGCTAACTACGTAAAGCAGAGAAGAGAAACAGGAATTGGAGAGAAAGAACTGGCTGCCTTGGAGATTTCTGGGCGGCTGAACATAACACAAAGAGCTGGTGCTCTGATAAGACTGATAATATTGTCAAACCTCTAGCAGCACTGACAGAGACAAAAAGAGAGGAGACTCAAATTACCAATATCAACAGTAAAAGAGGTAATACCAATACAGACCCTGAGGATGTCAAAAAAATAAAGCAATACACGAACAATTCAACACACGTAAATTTCATAATTAGATGTGAAACAAACCAATTACTCAGAAAATAAAAACTACCACTACTCACCCAATATGAAATAGACCATTTGAACAACAATTAAGGAAATTGAATTTATGAGTTTAAAACTCTGGAAAATGAAATTGCCAGGCCTATATAGTTTCATTGGAAAATTCTACCAAAGGTTCAGGGAAGAAGTGATACCCATCCTTAACAATCTCTTACAGAGAATAAAACAGGGACTACATTCCAACTCACTTTATGAAGTCATTATTACACTGACACCAAAACCAGACAGTACAAAAAAATTCAGTATCCCTCCCTCATGAATGTAGGTGCAAAAATCCTTAACCGAATATTAGCAAATAAAATGCAGCAATATTTTTAAACACTTTATACCATGGAATTCATCCCAGTGATGCAAAGTTGGTTAAATATGCAAAAATCAATCAATGTGACCCCACAATGTCAATAGTCTAAAAATAAAAACCACACGATAATATCAACCAATGCAGAAAAACATTTGACAAAACTCAACAGCCATTCAAGAGGAAAAAAATCTCCCCCCAAAACAGGAACAAAGTGGAACTTATTCAACCCAATAAAGGGCATCTACAAAAAACCTACACCTGGCATGTTACACAATAGTGAAAGATGGACTGCTGCATGCTCTCACCCTCAGATCAGGAGACAGGGAAGGGGGTCTGCTCTCACACTCTCCTTGAGCCTGGTGCTGGAGGCTCTGGCCTCCAGGCAGTCTGGATGCAGGAAGGGGGATCAACACAGAGTAGAAGGATCACAAACGTGGAGAATCTTCAAAAATACAGTCCTTGCAAATGGCTGGCCCCATGACAAGCTTCAGGGGGTGGGTACAAAGAGAAAAGCACCAGTACTATGCCTCAGTGACAGTTTTGTGCCTCTTGTTGCTCTCTGACCCCACACCCACCCTGCCACTGCTTCCCCCCACCGCCCCCACCATGAGTTCACTCTGAAAGCCACAGCCACATGAAGAAAAGGAATAAATATGTGGAGGTTCAGTGAGACAAGTTCAGTCCCTAGGGTGGTTCAGAGTGACGCAACCAGAACTACCATGAAAACATAAACCTTTTAGGGGGGTTTCTAAGGCAATGGAAAGATGGGTCAATTCAATGCAATCACTGAAAAACATCAAGGTAGTGAAGAATTCCAGTGGGTTGTTTGGCATAATCTAACTCAACAACAGTCTCACACAGAGCCGTAAGAACCCTCGTAATCCTGATGTGAAGATTCTTTACCAACTAATTTTTTATTCGTTCCCCTCCAGTGCTGACAGAGAAATTCTCATTGCCCGTTGGTGGTGATAGGACAAAAAGAAATCTAGTGACAGTAACTACTCTCTCTAGATGTGAAACATCTATGTCATGCACCCAGAGGATTAAAAGAGGAAGTGTAAATATAAAGCTCAATCCTAGTTTTGGTTTATAATCAGTAGGAAGAGACATTTCTTAATCTGCCTTAATACAAATTTAATTACTCATCTACCTAATCTCCTCACTTGAGATCTATAATTGCCTGCTAATATGTTTTAGAGGAAGGATTTAATGACCCCTTAACTGAAACAGTTGCACAAAACAGAATTTGCTTAAAATATCTGCTCCGATCATACTTGCCTCAATATTTCCTTGCAATGGAAATTTTGCCAGAAAAATTTTAATGCAAAGTCCTGAAAAGACCCTTAGCTTTTCTCAGTAACAAGGACAAAAATAAAAAAGACATATAATTTATTATGTTATTGACGTATTGGCAGAAATTATTTTGATGTATAAATAACATGTTAATATACACAGGTTACCACTGATTTTTAAGTAAAAGACGGAAATTGTATAAAACAGCGAATTGTCTTATTTATAATGTATCTGATTCAACAAACAAAAAGTAAATAATCCAATTAAAAAATGGACAGAGTATCTGAACAGACAGTTCTCCAAAGAAGAAATTCAGATGGCCAACAGGCACATGAAAAGATGCTCCACATAGCTTATCATCAGGGAAATGCAAATTAAAACCACAATGAGATATCACCTCACAGCAGTAAGAATGGCCACCATCCAAAGGACAAACAACAACAAATGTTGGTGAGGATGTGGGGAAAAGGGAACCCTCCTGCACTGCTGGTGGGAATGTAAATTAGTTCAACCATTGTGGAAAGCAGTATGGAGGTTCCTCAAAAAACTCAAAATAGAAATACCATTTGACCCAGGAATTCCACTCCTAGGAATTAACCCTAAGAATGCAGGAGCCCAGTTTGAAAAAGACATAGGCACCCCTATGTTTATCACAGCACTATTAACAATAGCCAAGAAATGGAAGCAACCTAAGTGTCCATCTGTAGATGAATGGATAAAGAAGAAGTGGTACATATACACAATGGAATATTATTCAGCCATAACAAGAAAACAAATCCAGACATTTGCAACAACATGGATGGAACTAGAGGGTATTATGCTCAGTGAAATAAGCCAGGCAGAAAAAGACAAGTATCAAATGATTTCACTCATATGTGGAGTATAAGAACAAAGAAAAAACTGAAGGAACAAAACAGCAGCAGACTCACAGAACTCAAGAATGGACTAACAGTTACCAAAAGGAAAGGGACTTGGGTGGCAAGGGAGGGACAAGGGGGAAAAAGGGGGCATTATGATTAGCACACATAATGTAGGAAGGGCGGCACAGGGAAGGAAGTATAGCACAGAGAAGACAAGTAGTGACTCTATAGCATCTTACTACACTGATGGACAGTGACTGCAATGGAGTATGTGGTGGGGACTTGATAATGGGGGGAATCTAGTAACCACAATCTTGCTCATGTAATTGTATATTAATGATACCAAAATAAAAATAAAAATGAATTGATTAATTAAAAAAAGAAAGAAAGAAGACAAAGAAAAAAATATATATATCTGACTCAAATGAAATAAAGGTAGAAAGGCCCTTAATATATCTTCTGTTGTTTATACATATAATGACTGAGTTACTCATATATGTGTTTTTCATGAACTAAGATCTTTGAAAAACAATTTTGCTCGAAATGGGGTTTATTCTTCTCAAGAATAACAAGAAATGGAGACATAGGCAATCAGGACTGGTAACAATGGTTTCACAATATCACCAGTGTCCAATCCCACCACCTTGGTGAGAAGCTTTTATCATCTTAGTCACAAAAACCTACTCTACCTTCAGCTTCAAGCTCATGTTGAAAGGAGATGTGTGTGTGTATGTGTGTGTGTGTTTTACACTCAAATATTCTATTTTGTAACTTGCTACAGTATTAGATTGGTAGTTCTAGAAGTCTTCTGAAATCAGCCTTCCTCCTACAGAAAGGAAAGAAGCTATCCCCAGGGCCTCATCCATAATGATCTCTAGACAAAAGCTACAGTGGAATCAAAACTTAAAATGCCATTCCCCAAGGGCATATTTAGGAGAACACAAAGTGCTCAGGCCAATGACAAGCTCCAGAGAAGAAATCCATGCACGGTAGTCCCTCAGTACAGCAATCTGTGGGGGAAGGTTGTATGTTGTGGGGGCTCCTTCACTTTGTTTTTAAGACAATACAAAAGAATGTGTAATACCAGCCTGAATGGTACCACAGGCTACCATGAATGAATTTGTCAGAATCACTAGTCAAGTGACCTCAGTGTTACACGTCTGACCCAATCGTAAGCAGATGGAGATCACAGGAGTTCTTTAGTTCCATGCCTGATTCAACTTCATAATTGACCCAAGAGGTTGTATGGCAGTGGAGTTTAAAGCTCCAAATTGAAGGTTTTGTTTCTGTAAGATATACATTTAATCTACGAATCATTTTTAAAGCTCCTTAAAGATAAATCTTCGTTCATAAGCTCACACATCAGTATAAACTTCCTGGCAAGAAATTTTAAAATGGCAGATATTTTCTAGACCAAACATAAAATAGTACAGCATTGAAGTTAATATGTCCCTCAGCAGCCTTCTGGATAAGTCTTGGCCCACTCAATATTTTGTGGAGGAAGCAAGAATTGGGATAGGAAAGAAATCAAGTCAACAAAGACTTGAAACCCACTTTCCCACCAAGATATTTCCATTACACCAAGCTAATCCCTTCCACTGTCTCCTGAGCTCCCTCTGCACAATCCTACCACAGCTCCTTTGTGGTTCTTGTTCTCCCCAACCAATCACTATGACTTAGCTTGTCCTCCCTTCTCTGGTGGGCCTATCCACAGCTTCTGTGTCCCTGAGCCCCACCTCCTCCAGGAAGCCCTTCTGTCCACTGACGGTGTGATATATATTTTACACTTCATCATCTACCACTTTGTCCTATCAGTTCTCCGTTTCATCTCTAGCTCTTATCTCTTGCCCAAGCTCCAAATCCATACTGCCAACGACATGCTGGCAATCCTCAGAACCATGACTCACCGGCACCTCCACTCAACATGTCCAAAACAAATCATCTTCAGTGCCAACCAGCCACCCAACACACACACACACACACACACACACACACACACACACACACACTGATACCCTCCTCCTCCAGTCTTCTCTATCAATGGAGTTCTGCATCTAGCAAATATTTCCTATGTCTGAAGCACCGCTGTCAGGCACTATGAAGACAGAAAGGTATTCAAAGATGAACAAGTGCCACCTGACCTCCCTGTCAGGACAAGTTCGGCACTCCTCTTCTGCTCACAGCTGTCCACAGCACCCTGTATTAGCTCCAATACTGAACTTATCCTGTATTCTAATGCTATCACCCCCTTACCAGACTATGAACGTCAGAAGGGCAGAGTCATGTCTTGGGTTTCTCTACCTCAGCAGTGCCCAGGACAGAGACTGGCTAGGTGGGTGACACTGCATGCCCTTAAGGAGCTCACCACTGAACTGGACACCGAGACTCGGAGTTTTCTTCACCTCTTCCCTTGTCCTCATAACTAGTGATCAGCAAGTTTTCTTGATTCTATCTTAACAGTGTCCACTGCTTTCATCCACTTTCTCTTCCTGTCCACTATCACAAGAGTAGCCCACACCACTATCTGGGCTGCCTAAACCCCAGCAAGAGTCTCTCCTGGCTTCCCTACATCCTGTTGGTTATTCCCACCACTTCCTGACAATCCAGCCCCCACATCACCACTAGAGGGATCATTGCAACCCATATGCTATCTATCCCCCTGCTTAAAACTTTTCACTGGCCCCCGTCTGAACATAGCTCCAGCTCAAAGCCCCACTCCTCCTCACTCACCTTACCCTCAACCCAAACCACCCTATGCTGCTTTAACTTACTCCCTCTAACCTTCTACTACCAGTCAGAAGCTTCTTTCCATCCTTCAAGGCCCAATTCAAGTGCTTTTATCCCCTTAGGTTATTGTTAATTGAATAGTTTCTTTACTGCTCTAACAGCATCTTATTTAGAGGTAGAGCTTTGCCTGTGTTACTTATTCTGTCCTATCCTGTGATAGCTGCTTGTGTATACAATATCTTGATTACTCAACTGTAGGGGCCTTGGAGGCAGGGTCCATGAAGAGAGACGATTATAGCCCCTCCTCGACCGAGTGCCTAGGTTATGCTCAGTGAACAAGCTGAACAGAATTTAATGAACTAGCTCACAATATTCAATCATTTTATATATATTTACTGAGCCTAACCAAAACAGAACATCTCTGCCCTCATGGCACTTACATCCTAATGATAAGGTACAGACAGTTAATGAAAGAAAGAAAGAAATGTATATTATGTTAGATGGAGAGAAATGGTAAACAAAAAGTCAAGTAGGGAAGGGAGCCAGGGGCAGTGGAGATAGGGTTTAATCTTCTCCCAGATGACCAGGGAAAGCCCCAAGTGACGCTGACAGGTAAGCAAAGACCTGAAGGAGACGGAACCAGCAAGTTGATATCTGGGGAGTGTTCCAGCGGGAGGGACAGCAAGTGAGGTAGATGTCTGTTTGGCACAGGCAACCAGGAGGCCAGTGTGGCTCAAGTAGAATGAGTGAGGGGGAGAGAGGTCAGAGAGGAGGTCAGATGGACAACGGGAGGCCAAATCCTGGAGGGCTTTGTAGGCTGTTGGGATGACCTTGGCCTTTACTCTTTCTGAGATAGAGAGCCATTACCCAAGTTACACTTTGAATCACTCTGGCAGCCTATAAGAGTGACAAGGACAGGAGTAGGGATGCCAGTTAGGAAGCTACTGCAATAAGGCAGGTGAGAGATGTTCCACATCCTTGCAGGCCTCTGGCCTCATCTGTCCAGGCCTGCTCTTCACAGCTGGGTAAGATGCTCTGAGGGGTTACCAAGGTGCTCAAATCAGAGCCAGAGCGTACCAGGAGAGTCCTTAACTGAGTTCTAAACCAAAGAGAAGACAGGAGAAACCTGAAGGGAAAGGTCTGAAGAGCAGGACAAACACACCAGGGAGTGGCCCGACTGTGCTACAAGGCATCTCAGTGAGGGACAGTATAATGAGGGTGTGCTGTCTGTCCATGTCCCCTGTCCCCTCAACAATGCTTGGGATTAGCAGGCAAGGCAGCAAGCACTGTGGCTTTAGTTTTGCAGATGAAGACACTGAATCAGGGACCAAAGTACAAGTGAATCTGGGAAGTTATTCAGCGGCCCTAGCCACCAGCTTATACCCATTGAAAGATGTAGCAAGGGGTAAAAATCAGTGGTGAAAATCATCAAAACCACAGAAATGCCAAATAAGGGCTGAGAAAATACTTCAGGGTTGAACAGGATCTTCTTGGTTCCTGGTAGTAAAAGATGCTGAGAATCTACACTTACAGTTATAAATCTGTCAGTAAACACTTACTCCATTAAAGGAGATGCCCAACCCCTTAGCCAAACACACAACACAGAAAAGTGTGCAAACCAAATTTAATATTAAATGCTTTAGGGAAAAGCTCCTAATTCTAGTTATCTGGGGGAGAGGGCAAAGAAGGGAGGAATTATTATCTACATTATATATTTCTGCAATATTTTTATTTATTTATAGTGAGCTTATAATTGTATTAATTAATAGTAGTAATTTTGAAGCATTTAAAAAGCAGCAAAGACATCTACAAAATAAAAAATGCACTGAGGAGCAAACCACTCAAAGGAGCCCCTGGGAAAATATTTTTGAAAAGTGAAGAGATAAAACCATGTGAATAACTGAGTACTATTTTATTTGTATTATGACATATTTTTATAAATCAGGGATTTTTTGGTAATATAGGCAGGGCTTACTACTTGTTGCCAGGGGGTGACTTACAAGCAACTGAAATTTCTTTCTCAGTTCTGGAAGCTATGAAGTTCAAGATGAAGGTGTCTTCATATTCATTACCTGGTGAGAACCTGCTTCCTTTGGCCACTTTCATTTGCATTCTTATATGATGGAACTCCAGGATCTCTTTTTTTTAATTTATTTTTTATTGAAGTTTCATTGATATACAATCTTATATTAGTTTCAAGTTTACAACACAGTGGTTCAACAGTTACCCATATTATTAAATCCTCACCTGCCTCACTAGTGCTGTACTACTACCCCCGTGACCAACTTACAATATGATTGAAAATTTTTGTGTACTTTTATCCCTCTCCCCCTCCCCACTCACCTACCCCCAACCCCTCCCCCATGGTAACCACTAGTCACTTCTCAGTGTTTATGAATCTATTGCTGTTTTGTTCATCCAGGGCCTACTTTCTTATATAATAAAAGGCAAGTAAGTTACTTAAGAGAGCTCTAGAAACACTACTGAAGAGTGTTTAGATTTCATTCTCTAGATATTTTTACGAAAAACAATAAGCAGTTGGTAGCATGCAATGAATTAAGGGCAATCTCATTCAGAATCAAAGTGTCCAGACAGCTTCCTGCTGTCCTATGATTGTTATTTCTCCACACATCTGAGACATTTATACTTAGGTCTGCTTCCAGAGCTTAAGGCTAGAAAAGGGAAGTTAGCAAATGCTGATTCTTAGAGTAGCAGGAAGGCCTATGTACTCTATTACATGAACTAGAATTGGTCAACAGAAGGGGTGGGCCACTTGTATGAGCTTTGAATTCTTTCACTTTTTTAGTTTTTTGCTGCCTTGATGTAAGTTAAATACAACTGCATTTCAAAATATCTAATACCAGATTTTTCCCAGTTCTGTTCTAGTCTTATTTTTGACATATGCAGAAAAATATAGTTTCTGTCAACCAGTTAAAACTACAAGATTTTCAGTAAGAATACTAAGAAAGTACGAGTCACATTCAAAAAGACTTTTAAAAGATTCACTTACCAATGGATTTAATTTCTCGAACATAATTACTAGGGAACCAGCCTGTTCTCCCATTTAATGTGCCTTCCCACCATCCTCCTTCTTCAACTCTAGTGACGTAAATGATGTCCCCTTTACAAACTGACAGTTCATCTTCATTAGTCTGCTTAAAGTTGAATCTTGCCTTTACTATCATCTGGTGACTTCCATTTTCTGTCATCTCCTAGAGGAACAAAAACCAACACCAGATGAAGCATTCATCTAAATGGGACAGGGACAGAAATTACATGAATTTAGGCAAATAAAGTGGCCAGAGAAAAGCCCCAAGTCCATCTCAGTTTTGAGTTTTTAACTTCGGGGTGGCCCTAACATGTATAACCCTCAGGGAGAATTAACAAATCCCTAAACTGTATGCGAACTTGCATTTGTGAGACTATGTATTGTGGAGGGGCCATAGCTTTCATTTCCCTCTCCCCTCACCAATTATCTAAAGATACTATTTAAATGAGCCCAGAGACAAAGTAGAGTGCTAAACCATTCCACCCAGCCTCTACCCAACACACATAGTCTTACATAATGATATGATCAAGATTAGATCCTAACCTACTCATAAAATCTGCCTCCCACCTCACAATCACTAAGAATATCTTAAATTGGCTAAGACTTAGTCATATGCAAAGATCAAATACCCCATAGTTCCCAAAGTCAGGAGTTCTTAACTTGTCACAGGCCCCTTTGAGAAGCTGATGAGCACAACACATCTTTACCAAAACACATACCCATATGTTCATGCACAGGAGATTTTTGCATATCATATGAGAGGGTCCAAGGCATGTGCAACCACAGTGTTCATCAGCTCCTCCAGGGGATCTGTGATTTCAAAAGGTTAAGAGCTGCGGAAGTAATTCAAGTGCTTTGGAAGTAACAACTCATGATGGCTTAAAGCAGGTGGGCAGCTTTTGACAAGGAATAACATTCTCAAAAGAGCAGAAGATGGAGCAGTTCCTCCCAAATAAAAGCACCCATTGAGACCAAATGCAAAGATAACTGGGCTGTTCCAATATAGGAGCTCATCAAAGGCTCAATAGGAATGCAAAGAAATAAATAAAATCACAACGATGATCATAGCAAGAAATATTGCTTGCCTACTATAATGTGCCAAGCACTATTTAGTTCTCCTAATAAACCATGGGTAGGGAAACTAACGCCAAGTGGCCATCAGGAAGTAGTCATAAAGACTTATATTTGCACAGCATTCTCAGTTAAAAAACTTGCTTGATTCTAGGAAGGAAAAGAACTTTGGGGCTTCAACCCTGATTTTCTGACTCTCTACCCCACATGCCTTTGATTTGTTCCAGCAGGCCAGCCTGAACTGCGGCTAGGTTTAAAATTAGTTTTCTCTGCAAGGCCCCAAATAAACAGGATGGCTATCTCACCACATATGGAGCTGCAATGGGGATATCAATCTAATTTTATGTATTTTAAAACAGGCAGGGAGCATAGGGGACTATACTTACTACTGCCTTTGACTGCCTTTGCAGCCCTGGAGCTGTGCTACAAACTGCTCCCTGTGGGTTTGTCTGAAAATTATTAGCAGCACTAAGAGAAGAGGAACGTCCACATGGTCTTTCTGATAGCTGATCTGTGAAAAGAGGAAAAGGCATGGTAAAGGGAACCATTCATATCACAGAAACATCTACAACAGGACATTATCTTTCATGGGACAGTATCAAAGGCAACCTAGCCATGATTCAACTGTTATCATTATGAACATGCCAAGTGTACTTACTTCATCCCCTCCCACTTTGGCGGCCAACTTCTTTCTCTTAACCTTACGGGCCATTGCTCTCCAGTAGAATGAAAAACAGCAACAGAACCACATTTTCTCTTAACCCATTCCTACAACTGTTCCCTCCTGAACCAGCCACAACAGTATGGAAAAACCAAGGAAGAACTATATTGGGTACCAAACAGCTGTTTGTGCTCTTATTACTTTGAAATATTTCAAATTTCTCTCTGGTTTTTGTCCCATACCAAGTGGTTCTTTTCCTGCTCACATACAGCAATGTATGTGACATATATAATGTAAAACCCCCTTGACCTGGCCTAGGGGGTGAGAATGAGAGAGAGAATGTGTGTCTGGGAAAGATGCAATCCTCATACTGGAATAATTTTTTAAACAGTCAAACTTGAGAGTCTTCTCTTCCTTGAAACCTTGTGAAATTCGATCAGACCAGTGCTGAGAATGTACTGAAGTGTGGATCTGGCTTCTCAACAAATTCAAATGAGGGTTCTTTTCCTCTCCATTTATTTTTAAAAGATATAAACTGCAAAAGTCTAAAGCCCAAACATTCCCTAGGCGACAAGCTCAGTATCCAAGTAATTTCCTTGATGCTGTGGGTTTTAACTTTCACCTCCTTGTATTTATAAATATCTGTGGCAAGGGAAGAGACTGTAAAACTTGCTAGGAGAGTTTGGCAAAGGAACGTATAATTTGTGTGGCATAATGTTAGAACTATACGATCCTCCCTGCCCAGAACTGGATAGCTGTCATGTGTGTTAAATATAGTTACTTGAATTAGCTGTACTTTCTGCTATATGCCTTGCAATAGCTCAAAAGCTTTTTTTTCCAAATAGCAAAAGAACAACTTCAGAGAAGTATTTTTACATTTATTGCTATTATATACAGCTCTTTTGGGTAAAACTATAATTACTTGATAGCTTCTAAAATGCTCCATCCTATTTGACACTTGATTATATTGTCTGCTCTTGTTCTCTAAAGGTTTCATGGGGTAAGCTGAGTCTCCCTACATAGATGGCAATTTTCTCAAGGGCGGACACCATATCTTACACTTCCCTCTGTAGCACCTGGCAGTGCTGGATACACAGCCTGTTAACTCTCCAACAGTTGAAGCAGCAAGACCCATATTTGGGCATAAGGGCTCTGGAGTCAGATGTGAGTTTGAATCCCATCTCTGACACTTACTTCTAGCTGGGCAACTGTGCATCTGACTTTCCTTATCTGTAATATGGACCTAATAATAATTCTTACCCCCCAGTGTTGTTTCAAATTGAATGAGACCACCTATGGCTCTTAGGGCAGCCTAGACCCATGGTAAGGGCTCAAAGCATTTTAACTGTGGTTATTACAGCCCAGCTGTAGAGGAGATACTATACCACAGAAGGAGGGAAGTTACATACCCTAAGGTTATCACTGTTTGCCTCGCATTTACTAGGATATATATTTAATATGTCCAATGTGGTGGGTATTAAACACTGAAATAGAAGGTAGTCTTTTCACTCATTATGAACCTGAGGTTTCCTTTCCAGTGCAAGGTCACTGAGGGGTCCCTTGACATGGATGAAGACATATGGAAAACTATGAGAAAATGTGTGTCTCATAGGGAAAGAGAAGTAACAGCTATATTCTGTAAACTTTATGAAAAAGGGAGCTGGTCTATGCCTTTCTTTTCTTGCTTGTCATACCCAGTTGCCTATTCAATAGCTTTGAATGAAATCGTTTCTTGGTTCTTATCATTGTATTAAAGGCATTAGAATAACTTCTGTGATAGGTATGTTCAAATCTTAACGCATGAAAAATTAAAGTGTTTGATACCCACTGGGGTTTACTTGGTGGGAAGGAAGAAATTTGCACCAATCAAACAATTTTGGCCATAGTTGGCTCCTAGGGTAATCAGAAACACGTGGAGCCAAATATATCACCCAGAACTCTAAATCACAAGCCCTGCTTACCTTCGGTTGCTTTGTTGACAGCTAAAAGGGTACTCAGAACCTTGGAGAAATTGACCCCTGAATAAAGGTCATCAGGATCAAATACCTATGAGAAAGGAAATTGAAATTATAAGACACTGTAAGTATTCAACTCACCAAACCAAACTATCAAAAGGCCACTTCCTCCAGCTCTCAGGAGAAAAAAAACGTAAAAGCCACGACCCAAACCTCTGCATACCGTGGGGAGAAATGAAAGCAGCAGCTGAGCCGCCTAATGACATGTGGCGGGCCATCAGTGAGTCAGAGCGAGGCGGTAATGGGAAATGAGAGCCAAGCTGAGGACGCAGGGCCCACTGGGAAACACATAGTGCACACTCAGACCCACTCTTCTGACCCGAGCCTATCAATGCTCTCAGCCCAGTTACCGGAACTTGTATGCATGGGTTACAGTTAATGCTCAGCACCTATGGAATGTCCATAACAGACACAAAGAAGGACGTGGAGCCTTTCGACACATTTTCATCTGTCTAGTCGATTCACTGTCCTCAGTAGGGACACTGTCAGCAGTCCCTTTCCCTCCGTTCCTGTCCCCCCACCGCCACCCACTGGGTCTCATGTGTCTGGGATCCCAACTCCACATCACCCAAGCTTTCTGCCTAGGTCTGCCTTTTGCTCCCAGCTCCAATTCCTGGTTTCGGCAGCTTGACCTTGCCCATCTCAGCTCCTCTTCATGGATTTGAACGCTTGTCTGCTTGAGCTTATAGGTTCTTCCTGGCCTCAGGTGACTTTCCCAGATAGGAGTTTTGGCCTTGTGATACTGCTCAACTTTCAGAAACAAAACATTTAATAAATACAGTATTTCATTTTGTTGGTCATCATTCTGATATGCAACTATCCCTAGTGAAGATAACAATCGGCTGTTGTTTTAAAAACAATTTGTTCATTTTTATATATTCCATGTATTAAAACATATTAAGACTTCTTCCTGTCTCATATATGTATATTTGAAACTAGAAGTGTTGTAAAGCACAGCCACAATCTATTAACTTGCCAGCCAACAATGTAGATATAAAGAGCTATAGGTAACCAGATGCCGACCATCTAGATGGAAATGCACCTTCTAAAAATATTTTGTTCATCTAGAAGTTTGCATCTTTCTTCCCAGATGTGGTGACGGGAATAAAATGTATCTTTTCATGTGGGACATGACTGGTAACGGATTTTCCCATTAAGTAGAGCCATTTGTTTTGTCTCTAGTGTTTTCTGGGAACCACGTCAAGACACAATTTATCTTGTTTGTGTACATATTCTTGAAGACCTAAAATATGTCTCTAGAATGAAAATATGTAGTATCCATTTTTTTTTCAAATTTAGGGGACCCGCCAGTACAGATAATATATGCCAATGTGAGCCTACAGAAGTCTGCCTATTCTGGGATCCACAACTACACCATGCATTTAGTCAATGAATGTTTTACAATTAAACTTAAAATGACTGAAGAGCCCAATCACATCTAAAAATGAGACACAAATATACTTTTAGTAAAGGCGTAGTGCCAATATTACTAAGGAGTGAAATGACACTATGGTCCAAATATATTTCTGAATGCTACAATATAAAATTCAAAGTTTTCCTGGAATAAATTGATAGGCATTCTGCTTTAGTTTCATGAAGCCTGGGTGAACAAGATGGAATAGACCCTGGAGAGAGCATCTAGTATCCCAGGAGATTCCAGACTTATTGAATCTCCCTTAGAACTGATCAGTGGGGAAGAGTTAATGACATGTATGCCAAAATGGCAACAAAACACAAACTTCATTTATTTTTAGCCCATAATTCCTAATGCAAACATGAATGCATGTGTGCATGTGGAGATGTGAGTGTTCGGTAGGTATGGTGGAGATGGGTAGAGCCTAAAATAATAAGTGGAAGTAAGCATTAACAGAATAAGGCATAAGAGCAAAGGCTGTGATTAAAATGTGTCTCGTTTCTTTTTATGTTGTTCCTTATTCAGGTTAATCGACTGCCTATATGTGGCAACTTGTCCTTGTACTGGCATTATTCACTTGTGCCAGTACTTGACCAAATTTGAAAATGAGTACCCTGATCAGAAAATGAAACGTGCATCAAGAAGACTCACTGTGTCTGCCTGAGGGAAGTTGCCTGGATTATATACACAGTTCCCTCTTTAGGAAACTGCAGTACGCGAGAGTTCACCCACGGACATTGTTCTCCCTGCAAGTCTATTCTGGAGCACTAAGAATGGCACAGGAAGGAGCTGGAAGAACCCTCTGGGGACTGGTAGAGAAGGCAGTGCCTAAGGGTTATGATTTCAGGGCAGCTGAAGGAGTACATGGAACCACCAACACCCTCCACTACACCACATCCTTGCAGGCCTCAAACTGAATGCTACGGAAAATTCCACCCCAGAACTTTCTTTCTTTCTTTCATGATCTTGAGATTGGTTCTCTACTAAAATGGAAATATTATGTGGAGCGTGTGCAACACTTTCAGCTGTTATCAGTCTCTTATACCTTAGTGGAAAGGAGAGGCATGAGACCAACTTTAGAGACAACAATGTGGAGAAAAACTGAGGGCACTGGCACCAAGTGTGAAAAAGCAGGGGAAAATCCCCCACCATGGAGAGGCTGGAGGAGAACAAGGAAAATTCTATTATAGTACAGGCCATGTGCCTTGGACTAATCCCAATCGTATATACGTACAAGATGGAGAACCAATTCCCTTTCCTATCAGCAAAGCAGTGGGACTTGTTAAAAGCGAACGCTCATGTGCACATTGATGTTGTGTGTGATTTTCCAGTAGAAAGCCATGATGATACTCATTTTCCGGTGCTCCTTGCAAGCCTCACTAGCCTGTTTAGTATGGTATGAAACAGACTCCCAGATTAGCTGAACTTTATACCTATTTTGGTCCAGAAATGAGCTGGTGACTTCCAGTTGGATCTGTGAAGGTCAGATGAACAGCAGGATTCCCTCCCTCCATTTACCATGACTGTGATGCAGACAAGAAAAAAAGGATTGCTTCTTAGACTACTGCTAGATGGTTTCAAGGTCCCACTCCTGCAATGGGATGAGGCAAGGTTCAAGTATAACAATAGCAACAACAGCCAAACATTGTATCTCCCCTGGGTAAGCAATAGGAGAGATAGGGATCAAATGTCATTAAAGGTTTGTTTAAAGTATTTACATATAGCCAGTTCAAGGGCCAATCCTACATCAGCAGCTAAAATCAGACAAGGCATTTATTTTTTAAATGTTTCCCCATATTGAAATGCAAATCAAAACCACAATGAGGTATCACTTCACACCAGTCAGAATGGCCAAAAAGAAAAAACAAAACAAAACAAGAAATAACAAGTGTTGGCAGGGATGTAGAGAAAACAGAACCCTCCTACACTGTTGCTGGGAATGTAAACTAGTGCAGCCACTATGGAAAGCAGTAGGGAGGTTCCTCAAAGAACCAAAAATAGAACTACCATATAACCCAGTGATTCCACTCCAGAGAATTTACCCAAAGGAAACAAAATCACTAATTCAAAAAGATATATTTAGTCCTATGTCTACTGCAACATTACTTACAATAGCAAAGATATGGAAGCAATCTAAGTGTCCATCAACAGATGAATGGATAAAGAAGACATGCTACATATATACAATGGAACATTCCTCAGCCCTACAGGCTATTATGCTCTGTGAAACAAGCCAGGCAGAGAAACACAAATACCATATGATCTCACTTATATGTGAAATCTAAAAAACAAAACAAATGAACAAATAAAACAGAAACAGACTCATAAACCCAAGAGAACACACTGGTGGTTGCCACAGAGGAGGTGGGTGGGAGGATGGGCTAAATAAGGGAAGGGGCTAAAGAGGTATAAACTTTGAATTATAAAATAATTTAGTCACAGAGATGGAAGTACATCACAGGGAATATGATCGACAGTATTTTAATAACTTGGTATGGTGACAGATGGTAACCACTTATCATGGTGAGCATTTAGTAATGTACATAATTGCTAAATCACTATGTTACACTCCTGAACCAACAGAATATTGTACATCAACTATATTTCAGTAATAAAATAAAATAAAATAAAATAAAATAACTGAAAGTTTCCCTACATTTTTCCATTTTGGATATCCACAATGACAGCAAAGCCTATTTTCTATCCACTAAAAACCAGGTGTTAATTTTGAGCTGTTGGGGATCTGCCAGTACAAACTGCACAGAAGTTAATATTTTTATGGCTTTACAAATACAGCCTTTTGGGGTGGTTTTCAGTTTCAACATATATGCTATCTTATGACATTTTCCCTAAACTGACAAACACAAGGAGTGTTATGAGAAGAAATTCTCCCACTCCCTTATTCCATTCCATCACTAATCTTACAGTTGCAATTTACTGATTTACTGAGCCCTTCCTATGTGCTGACACCATACTTTTATTTATATATGTGTGTGTATGTGTACGTATGCATATGTGTGCATATATATATACATACATATATATATATATATATATATATATATATATATATATATATATATATATATACATACATATATATATATATCCATTCACTGCACTTGATTCTCCCAGTAAGCCTGTAATGTGTGTATGTAATGTGGGAACAATTATTTCCCCCATTTTATAGATGAATCAACTGAGACTCACAGTAATTAAGTCACAAAGCAAGAAAGTGATGGAACCAAAAAAAATACAAAAGAAAATCAGAACTGGTTTTTTGAGAAAATAAACAAAATAGATAAACCCTTAGCCAGACTTACCAAGAAAAAAAGAGAGTCTACGCACATAAACAGAATCAGAAATGAGAAAGGAAAAATCACTACGGACACCACAGAAATACAAAGAATCATTAGAGAATACTATGAAACATTATATGCTAATAAACTGGATAACCTAGAAGAAATGGACAATTTTCTAGAAAAATACAACCTTCCAAGTCTGACCCAGGAAGAAACAGAAAATCTAAATAGACCAATTACCCGCAACAAAATTGAATTGGTAATCAAAAAATTACCTAAGAACAGACTAATAGTTACCAAAGGGAAAGGGACCAGGGAGGATGGGTGGGAAGCGAGGGGCAAGGGGGTAAAAGGGACATTACGATTAGCAGATGTAATGTTAGGAGGGCGCGGGGAGGGCTGTGCAACCCAGAGAAGACAAGTAGTGACTCTATAGCATCTCACTATGCTGATGGACAGTGACTGTTATGGGGTTGGGGGGGAGGACCTGATGAAGGGGGTAGTGTAATCACCATAATATTACTCATTTGATTGTACATTGTTGATATCAAAATAAACTAAAAAAAAAACTAACCTGGCTCCAAGAAAAAAAAAATCAAATTGTTAAACTATGACCACGGATTGTCTGTTTTTGTAAATAAAGCTTTATTAGAACCAAGGCCAGCATTAAGATGAGGCAGAATGGCCCAAGTGCAAGGTCAGATCCTGTCTTTAAAATGTTTTTATTTCGTCCATCGTGGATTTCTTTTTCGAATTAATTTTGATTCTTTAAAATATTGCATTAAAATACTGTTTATCTGAAAAAAAAATTACCTAAGAAAAAAAACCCTGCACCAGACGGTTTCACTGATGAATTCTATGAAACATTTAGTGAAGACCTAATACCCATCCTCATTAAAGTTTTCCAAAAAGTAGAAGAGGAGGGAATACTCCCAAACTCATACTACGAGACCAACATCACTCTAATACCAAAACCGGGCAAAGACCTCACCAAAAAAGAAAATTACAGACCAATATCCTTGATGAACATAGATGCAAAAATACTCATTAGCAAACTGAATTAAAAAATACATCAAAAAGATCATCCATCAGGATCAAGTGGGATTCATCCCAGGGATGCAAGGATGGTACCACATTCGAAATCCATCAACATCATCCACCACATCAAAAAAAACAAGGACAAAAAACCACATGATTATCTCCATAGATGCTGAAAAAGCATTCAAAAAAATTTAACATCTATTCATGATAAAAATTCTCAACAAAATAGGTATAGAAGGCAAGTACCTCAACATAATAAAGGCCATATATGACAAACCCACAGCCAACATTATACTTAACAGCGAGAAGCTGAAAGCTTTTCCTTTAAGATCAGGAACAAGACAAGGATGCCCACTCTCCCCACTTCTATTCAACATAGTACTGGAGGTCCTAGCCACGGCAATCAGAAAACACAAAGAAATAAAAGGCATCCAGATTGGTAAGGAAGAAGTCAAACTGTCCCTGTTTGCAGATGACATGATAGTGTACATAAAAAACCCTAAAGAATCCACTCCAAAACTACTAGATCTAATATCTGAATTCAGCAAAGTTGCAGGATACAAAATTAATGCACAGAAATCTGTTGCATTCCTATACACTAATGATGAACTAGCAGAAAGAGAAATCAGGAAATCAATTCCATTCACAATTGCATGAAAAAGAATAAAATACCTAGGAATAAATGTAACCAAGGAAGTGAAAGACCTACACTCTGAAAACTACAAGACACTTATGAGAGAAATTAAAGAAGATACCAATAAATGGAAACACATCCTGTGCTCATGGAAAGGAAGAATTAATATTGTCAAAATGGCCATCCTGCCTAAAGCAATCTACACATTCAATGCAATCTCTATCAAAATACCAACAGCATTCTTCAATGAACTAGAGCAAATAGCTCTAAAATTCATATGGAACCACAAAAGACCCCGAATAGCCAAAGCAATCCTGAGAAGGAAGAATAAAGTGGGGGGGAATTATGCTCCCTGACTTCAAGCTCTACTACAAAGCCACAGTAATCAACACAATTTGGTACTGGCACAAGAACAGACCCATAGACCAATGGAACAGACTAGAAAGCCCAGATATAAACCTAAGCATATATAGTCAATTAATATATGATAAAGGAGCCATGGATATACAATGGGGAAATGACAGCCTCTTCAACAGCTGGTGTTGGCAAAACTGGACAGCTACATGTAAGAGAATGAAACTGAATCGCTGTCTAACCCCATACACAAAAGTAAACTCAAAATGGATCAAAGACCTGAATGTAAGTCATGAAACCATAAAACTCTTAGAAAAAAACATAGGCAAAAATCTCTTGGACATAAACATGGGCAACTTCTTCATGAAAATATCTCCCTGGGAAAGGGAAACAAAAGCAAAAATGAACAAGTGGGACTATATCAAATTAAAAAGCTTCTGTACAGCAAAGGACACCATCAGTAGAACAAAAAGACATCCTACAGTATGGGAGAATATATTCATAAATGACATATCCAATAAGGGGTTGACATCCAAATTATATAAAGAGCTCACGCACCTCAACAAACAAAAAGCAAATAAGCCAATTAAAAAATGGGCAAAGTAGCTGAACAGACACTTCTCCAAAGAAGAAATTCAGATGGCCAACAGGCACATGAAAAGATGCTCCACATTACTAATCATCAGAGAAATGCAAATTAAAACCACAATGAGATATCACCTCACACCAGTTAGGATGGCCAACATCCAAAACACAAACAACAACAAATGTTGGTGAGGATGTGGAGAAAGGAGAACCCTCCTACACTGCTGGTGGGAATGTAAATTAGTTCAACCATTGTGGAAAGCAGTATGCAGGTTCCTCAAAAAACTAAAAATAGAAATACCATTTGACCCAGGAGTTCCACTGCTAGGAATTTACCCTAAGAATTCAGGAGCCCAGTTTGAAAAAGACATATGCACCCCCATGTTTATCGCAGCACTATTTACAATAGCCAAGAAATGGAAGCAACCTAAGTGTCCATCAGTAGATGAATGGGTAAAGAAGATGTGGTACATATACACAATGGAATATTATTCAGCCATAAGAAGAAAACAAATCCTACCATTTTTAACAACATGGATGGAGCTAGAGGGTATTATGCTCAGTGAAATAAGCCAGGCAGAGAAAGACAAGTACCAAATGATTTCACTCATCTGTGGAGTATAAGAACAAAGACAAAACTGAAGGAACAAACAGCAGCAGACTCACAGAACCCAAAAATGGAGTAACAGTTACCAAAGGGAAAGGGATTGGGGAGGGTGGGTGGGAAGGGAGGGATAAGGGGGAAAAAGGGGGCATTATGATTAGCACGCATAATGTCGGGGTGGGGGACATGGGGAAGGCAGTATAACACAGAGAAGACAAGTAGTGATACTATAGCATCTTAGTACGCTGATGGACAATGACTGTAATGGGCTATGTGGTGGGGACTTGATAATAGGGTGAGTCTCGTAACCATAATGTTGTTCATGTAATTGTACATTAATGATAGCAAAATTTTAAAAATACACAAGAAATCTACTTGAGAGGCATTTCAGCCCTTATGCATACTTTTTTTCATGAGACATTAAAAAAAATGAAAAAGAAATTCACAGGCTTACACATGAAAATAAATCCCTTGCTGCTGTCAGTATAAGCAGCATCTGTACCATCTACAGCAAGTACTACACCCTCCAGGATGGCTAATTCAACTAATCACAGCAAAAAGTAAACCTCCCATGTGACAAGACTTTCCATGGGGCCCTTGCCTAATTCCCGTGCTGTTCTTCTCCTTTCATGCCCTGACCCACTAGGCACCTGCTCACGTTTGCCAGAAACAGCGAGGGACTGCACTTGACCTACTCCTCCTTTGTTCATCTGGTTCCGCCTTGTGAGCTGCGTTCATATGTGTGAAGTGTGGGTTGGGTGGGGGTCCCGCCCATGGTCACAGAACCAAGGTAAACCATGACTTGGCATCATGCTCTAACTACCTGAGTTAACTAGTCGCCGCCCCAACCACCTCCTTGTTAAGGGAAGCAGCCACACCATATACTAGTTCAGAGCAAGGTAATGTGTCCAGTGTCATGTGGCTTCAGTACCAATCAAGGACTTCCATTTAAAGTTAATTTAGGGTTTGGAGTGATCACAATAAGCTCCATCACTAAACTGTTAAAATCTAATCGACTGAAAAGCAAGTGATTCAGTGGAACCACATGGACATAGCTTATGTTTCAGGCCCATTAAATAAAGAGTCCAGATATCTTAGGAGCATTCCATCTCTCCCTCATTCTGATTGTCCTTACTGAATAAAATCTTAAATTAACTTAGCCCATCTTGAATCCCACTCTCTAATTCTCACAGCTGAGCACACTGCCTCTGTTAACCCCTGAACTTTGCAGGAAATGTCATTACACAGAGCAACAGAGCAAGCAAATCTGAGCTGCTTAGTCATATTTCACTGGATGGCACTGCTCCTGACTCTGTGAACACAACCCAGGATGCTTCCACATAGCTCCTAGTAAAAGCAGTCCCCGTATCAGCCACAAATAATGCTCTCAGCTCAGAAATTGGAACCAGCCACTGGTATTTCACTTACTAGAATACAGCGGATGGTATTTGTACCATGCCTGGCTTTAAAAATAGCTGTTCCCATTTGTTATGGAGCAAACTTAAGAAAGCAAACTCTGCTCTCTACTCCTGTCTCATTTCCTTCATTTCTCTCCATTTCAGCAATTTAGGGAACAAGATCTGCTTGTGCATGTAGCTGCAATTAACATCAGGGTAAACACTTCATGTGAAAGCAACAGGACACACAATCTTCTCAAGTGCACCCGGAACATTTTCCAGAATAGATCATATACTAGGCCACAAAAAGAGCCTCAGCAAATTCAAAAGGACTGAAATTGCACCAAGCAGCTTCTTACCCACAAAGGTATGAAACTGGAAAAAGCCCACAAACACATGGAGGCTTAATAACACGCTCCTAAAAAATCAATGGATCAATAACCAAACAAGGACAGAGATCAAGCAATATATGGAGACAAATGACAGCAATGATTCAACACCACAAAATCTGTGGGATGCAGCAAAGGCCGTGCTCAGAGGAAGTACACTGCAATATAGGCCTACCTCAGGAAAGAAGAACAATCCCATATGAACACTCTAAACTCAAAATTAATGAAACTAGAAAAGGAAAAACAAATTAGGCCCAAAGTCAGTAGAAGGAGGGACATAATAAAGATTAGAGCAGAAGTAAATAAAACCGAAAAGAACAAAACAATAGAAAAGGATCAATGAAAGCAAGAGCTGGATCTTGGAAAAAATAAACAAAACAGGTAAAAACCCCTAGCCAGACTTCTCAAGAAGAAAAGAGAGTCTATTCACATAAACAGAACCAGAAATGAGAAAGAAAACGATCACTACAGGCTGCACAGAAATACAAAGAACTATTAGAGAATACTATGAAAAATTATGTGCTAACAAACTGGATAACGGAGAAGAAATGGACAACGTTCTGGAAACATACAACCTTCCAAGGCTGACCCAGAAAGAAACAGAAAGTCTCAACAGTCCAATTACCAGCAACGAAATTGAACTGGTAATCAAAAACCTACCTAAGAAGAAAACGCCTGGAACAGATGGCTTCACCATGGAACTTTATCAAACATTTAGTGAAGACCTAATACCCATCCTCCTTAAAGTTTTCCAAGGAGTAGAAGAAGGGGCAATTCTTCCAAACACATTCTATGAGGCCAGCATCACTCTAATACCAAAACAGGGCAAAGACACCACAGAAAAAGAAAACTACAGACCAATATCCCTGATGAACCTAGACACAAAAATACTCAACACAATATTAGCAAACTGAATTCAAAAATACATCAAAAGGATCATCCATCATGATCAAGTAGGGTTTATTCCAGGGATGCAGGGACGGTTCAGCAGTGAAAGATCCATCAAAATCATCCACCATATCAACAAAAAGGACAAAAACCACATGATCATCTCCATAGATGCTGAAAAAAATTTTGACGAATTTCAACATCCACTCACAATAAAAACTCTCAAGAAAATGGGTATAGAGGGCAAGTACCTCAACATAATAAAGGCCATATATGACAAACCCACAGCCAACCTTAAACTTAACAGCAAGAAGCTGAAAGCTTTTCCTTTAAGATTGGGAAGAAGACAAGGACACCCACTCTCCCCACTTTTATTCAACATAGTACTGGGGGTCCTAGCCACAGCAATCAGACAACACAAAGAAATAAAGGGCATCCGGATTGGCAGGGAAGAATTTAAAGTGTCCCTGTTTGCAGATGACATGATATTGTACATGAAAACCCTGAAGAATCTACTCCAAAACTACTACATGTAATATCTGAATTCAGAAAGGTGGTGGGATACAAAATTAATATGCAGAAATCTGTGGTATTCCTATACACTAACAGTGACCTAGCAGAGAGAGAAATCAGGAAAACAATTCCATTCAAAGTTGCATCAAAAAGAATAAAATATCTAGGAATAAAGCTAACCAAGGAAGTAAAAGACCTATACTCTGAAAACTACAAGACACTCATGCGAGAAGTTAAGACGATACCAATAAATGGAAACACATGCCCTGCTCATGGATAGGAAGAATTAATATTGTCAAAATGGCCATCCTGCCTAAGGCAATCTACAGAGTCAATGCAATTCCTATCAAAATACCAACAGCAGTTTTCAACAAACTAGAGCAAACAGTTCTAAAATTCATATGGAACCACAAAAGACACGGAATAACCAAAGCAATCCTGAGAAAGAAGAATAAAGCTGGGGGGATTATGCTCCCCAACTTCAAGCTTTACTACAAAGCCACAGTTCTCAAGACAATTTGGTACTGGCACAAGAACAGACCCATAGACCAATGGATAAGACTAGAGAGCCCTTATATAACCCAACCATATATGGTCAATTAATATATGATAAAGGAGCCATGGACATACAATGGGGAAATGAAAGCCTCTTCAACAGCTGGTGTTGGCAACACTGGACAGTTACATGCAAGAGAATGAAACTGGATTATTGTTGAACCCCATACACCAAAGTAAATTCAAAATGGATCAAGGACCTGAATGTAAGTCATGAAACCATAAAGCCCTTAAAAGACAATGTAGGCAAAATCTCGTGAATATAAGCATGAGTGACTTCTTCCTGAACGCATCTCCTCGAGCAAGGGAAACAAAAGCAAAAATGAACTCATGGGACTACATCAAACTAAAAAGTTTCTGTATGGCAAAGGACAAAATCGACACGAACAAAAAGGCATCCTACAGTGTGGGAGAATACATGTGTAAATGACATATCCCACAAGGGGTTAACATCCAAAATATATAAAGAACTTACACACCTCTACACCCAAAAAGCAAATAACCCCATTAAAAACTGGGCACAGGATATGAAGAGACAGTTCTCCAAAGAAGAAATTCACATGGCCAACAGACACAAGAAAAGATGCTCCACATCACGAATCATCTGGGAAATGCAAATGAAAACCACAAGGACATATTACCTCACAGAAGTAAGGATGGCCACCATGCAAAAGACTAAGAAGAACAAATACTGGTGAGGATGCAGAGAAAGGGGAACCCTCCTGCAACTGCTGGTGGGAATGCAAGCTAGTTCAACCATTGTGGAAAGCAATATGGAGGTTCCTCAAAAAACTAAAAATAGAAATACCATTTGAACTGGGAATCAAACTCCTTGGAATTTACCCAAAGAATACGGCTTCTCAGATTCAAGAAGACATATGCACCCCTATGTTTATTGCAGCGCTTTTTAACAATAGCCAAGATAGGGAGGCAACCGAAGTGTCCATCAGTAGATGAATGGATAAAGAAGATGTGGAACATATACACAATGGAATATTATTCAGCCATAAGAAGGAAACAAATCCTGCCATTTGCAGCAACATGGATGGAGCTGGAGGATATTATGCTCAGTGAAATAAGCCAGGCAGAGAAAGACAAGTGCCAAATGATTTCCCTCACTTCTGGAATAGTACAAGGAAGCAAAACTGAAGGAAAAAACTAGTAGCAGACTCAGAGACTCCAAGAAGGAACTAGTGGTTACCAAAGGTCAGGGGGGAGGGAGTGCGGGTGGGGAGGGTGGGAGAAGGGGATTGTGGGGTACTTTGTTTAGTACACATGCCGTGGGGGATCATGGGGAAAACAGTGTAGCCAGAGAAGGCAAGCAGTGAACCTGTGTCATCTTACTACACGGATGGACAGTGACTGAATTGAGGTAGGCGTGGGGCCTTGATAATATGGGTAAATGTAGTAACCACATTGTCTTTTCATGTGAAACATTCATAAGAGTGTATATCAATAAAACCTTAATAAAAATAAAAAATAAAAGATCCACATGAAAAATTTAGAACTGAAAAATGTACTTACCAGAAATCACAAGAAATTGCATGGCCTCAACCACTCAACAGAGATGGCAGACGAGTCAGTAAACTGAAGGTAACAGCAGCAGAAAATACCTACACTGCAGAAAAGAGGGGAAAAAACATTGGAAATAATGAATACATCCTTAGAAACCTGTGGGACTGTATCAAATTCTCTAAATTTTACATGATAGATGATATATAAAGGAAAAGAAAGAGTAATTTTTCTAGAGAAAAGAATTATTACTAAAAGCAGAAAAGATCCCGGATTTGACAAAATCGTACATTTAGAGATTCAAGATGCTCAGCAAGCCCCAGAGAGAGCAAATTCAAGGACTTTAGGCCTAATAAGGCCTAAAAATGCCATGATGCTAAAAATCAAAGATAAACTAAAATTTGAATGATCACAGATTTGTCATAAAATACAATAGAGGCCACAGAATGTTGAAGAGTATCCTTAAGGTGAGGAAAGGAAAGAACTGACAACCCAGAAGAGAATCCTTTAGGTAACCAAAGTTTTCAGGAATGAATGCAAACAAAGAAAAACAGAGTAGAGACAGAGAAAGACTTAGATGAGGGAAAGCTAAGAGAATCTGACCTCCATTAAGGGAAATGTAAAATATTAAACAAAAGAAAGCTGAAGGCCATATTAATACCAGGCAAAATATTCAGAGCTTCAGAGCTAGGAGAATTACAAGGAGTAAAGAGGGACATTACATAAGTTTATGATTCCATTCATCAAATTCTAAATGCATACCCACCTGACAAAAGAGCTTCAAATTATATGAACCAAAAATTGATACAACTGAAAAGAGAAGATAAGTCTGTAACTCAAAGACCACCACCACAGAAAAACACTATCAAACAACATGACCTAATGACATTCTAGAATGTAACCTGGCAACAACACAATGTCACAATGTACATTCTTTTCAAGTGTACACATAACATTAACAGTAAAATCATTTTCTGGGCCAGAAAACTAATCTAAACAAGTGAAAAAGTTTCAATTACTACAAATTGTTTTCTGATCAGAGTGTAATAAACTTAAAATCCCTAAGAAACACTTAAAAAAGAAACCTCAAGTTTGGAAATTGAATACACTTCTAAGTAACCCACGGGTCAATAAAGACATTTCAAGGGAAAAGAGAAAATAATATGAATTGCGTGAAAGTAAAAATGTAACATAAAATTTGTAGGATTCTTACACAGAAATTAAGTCACTAAATCACAGTACAAAAAAACTCCAATCAAAAATCTAAGCTCCCATTTAAAAAATCTAGAAAGAGAACAGCAAAGAAAATCAAAACTAAATATAAAAGGAAATACTAAAGAACAGAATAGAAATCAATGAAACTTGACAACAGAATCAGTAAAATTAAAAGCTAGTTCGTTGCAGAGAAAA
>JAVSCE010013444.1:0-42948 GCA_032199065.1 Smutsia gigantea
AAAAGCAAATAACCCGATTAAAAAAATGGGCAGAGGCTATGAAGAGATAGTTCTCCAAAGAAGAAATTCAGTTGGCCAACAGACACATGAAAAGATGCTCCACATCACTAATCATCAGGGAAATGCAAATTAAAACCACAATGAGATATCACCTCACACCAGTAAGGATGGCCAGCATCCAAAGACTAAGAACAACAAATGCTGGCGAGGATGTGGAGAAAGGGGAACCCTCCTACACTGCTGGTGGGAATGTAAGCTAGTTCAACCATTGTGGAAAGCAGTATGGAGGTTCCTCAAAAAACTAAAAATACAAATACCATTTGACCCGGGAATCGCACTCCTTGGAATTTATTTATTTATTTTTAATAATTTATTTTGGATCATTAATCTACAATTACATGTGCAATATTATGATTATTAAACTACCCCCTTCATCAAGTCCCCCCCACCAACCCCATTACAGTCAACTCCTTGGAATTTACACAAAGAATAAAAGTTCTCAGAAATAAAAAGACATATGCACCCCTATGTTTATTGCAGCACTTTTTACAATAGCCAAGATATGGAAGCAACCTAAGTGTCCATCAGTGGATGAATGGATAAAGAAGAAGTGGTACATATACACAATGGAATACTATTCAGCCATAAGAAGGAAACAAATCCTGCCATTTGCAACAACATGGATGGAGCTGGAAGATATTATGCTCAGTAAAATAAGTCAGGTGGAGAAAGAGAAGTGCCAAATGATTTCCCTCATTTGTGGAGTATAACAAAGAAGCAAAACAGAAGGAACAAAATAGTATCAGACTCAGAGACTCAAAGAAGGAACTAGTGGTTACCAAAGGGGAGGGGTGTGGGAGAGTGGGTGGGGAGGGTGGGAGAAGGGGACTGAGGGGTATTATGTTTAGTACACATGGTGTGGGGGATCACGGGGAAAACAGTGTAGCACAGAGAAGGCAAACAGTGAATCTGTGTCATCTTACTACACTGATGGACAGTGACTGAATTGGGGTATGAGTGGGGACTTGATAATATGGGTAAATGTAACTACATTGTTTTTTCATATGAAAGCTTCATAAGAATATATATCAATAATACTTTAATAAAAAATGCAATACCATTTCAGCGGCACGTATTGGTAAGGGTATGAAGAAGCTGGAATGCTCACATATTGCCAGTGGGAACACAAAAGGGAGCAACTGCTTTAGGAAATAGTTTGGCAGTTCCTCAAAATGTTAAACATAGTGTTACTATGTAACCCAGCAATTCTACTTCTAGCTGTATACCTCAGGAAAATCGAAACAAGTTTACATGAAAATTTGTATACAAACGCTCATAGCAGCATTATTATTAATGGTCAAAAAGTAAAAAACAACCTCAATGTACATCAACTGTTAAATGGGTAAACACAGTGTGATAAGCCCATATGAGGAAATATTATTCAGCAACTAAAAGGAATGAAGCCTTGACAAATGTTATGACATGGATGAACTTTGAAAACATTATGCTCAGTGAAAGAAGCCAGGTACAAAAATGCATACATTATATGATTCCATTTATATAAAATGTCCAAAATAGGCAAATCCATAGAGACTAAAAGCAGATTAATGATCAGGGGCAAGGCATAGGGACATGGGGAATGTCTGCTAGAGAGTTTCTTTGGGGGGTAATTAGATGTTCTAAAATGAAATAGTGGGGATGAATGCACAACTCTGTGAATACAGTAAAAATTACTGAATTGTACACTTTAAAGAGTGAATTTTATGGTATGTAAATTATATCCCAATAAACTATATGTGTATATATACAACACATATGTAGCCTATAAATATATTGTTACATATAATAAATTATATATATTCATACATGTAAATGAGGAAATGGAACATATGGGCAGTTTGAAGAATTTGATGTATTAACTGTTTTATATTTATGATTTTATATAGAAAATGTAATTATATTTATTATTAAGAAAATAAATTTACTATTTTATATGAATGTATATCAATATATACTCATTTTCTGATCCATAGACATTAGTGTTTACATTTTTTACTGTTATGAATAACACTGCTATGAACATTCTGGTATATGTCTACTGGTGCACAAATGCAAACATTTCTGCAAGTTTTATACCCAGAAGTAAAGTTCTATGTTCAACTTTACTTGATAATGCCCAGCTTTTTTCCAAAGTGACTCTGGCATTTATACACCCATGGGTGTATAAAGTGTTCTATCTTTGAAAAAAAAGTATAGAAGTGAAAATAGAATCAATAATAGCTATAATTAGGATTATGGAGTGGGAGAGTAGGAAGGTACAAAACAAAGAACAAAAATATCTAATGGTGAGTGTGGCAGAAGCTCCAGTGGGGCTCTGCTCTTTGGTCTTAAATTGCCTACCTCTGCTTAGTGAGTAGGAAGGGCTAATCACACACATAGCTGAAGGGGACCCCACTCATTTGTTCTTGGCTTTTGTTGGCATGTTTGTGGTAGTCACTGCATTTAGTTTTAACTCCTAAACCCTCACAGTGAAAGTTTTACTGCAAGAATTTAGGAATAAAATGTTGAAAAGTTTGAAGAAAGGAGCTTAGAGCAAAGCAGTCACTATGAAAGCTAGCAAGATGCCAGAGAATGACAGACAGAAAGCAGTTTTAATTCTAAAGGGTGTCATCCTCAGCACTGAATTTACCTTTTGAAGCCGGCACCATCAGAAGGATCAAGTCTACGTCTCCAACAGATTCTTCGATGCGCTCCCCACCAGAAGATGTGATGTTGTTTCAGTTCCCAAGCTATAAGGGATTCCAGAGGCCACTGAAATAAGGAAAAGTCCAGCTGATTACACGTAACTTTAGGATGCCTTCATCAATCTGTACTTAAGTTGTAACAGGAATTTCTCAACACTTTTGTGATTATACACGACATGTCATAGTCTTTTTTGTGGTGGTGTGGACAATTCCATACTAAAGAGTAAGATTAAGTATTCAGTAATAATGACATTACTTATTCAAAAAGAAACCAGTTTTTCTGATTATAGAATCAATACATACCATTTTTGATTATTTTTAAGTGTCTGTGACCCTGGAAGTCAGTGATCGTCCCCTTTCTCTAGGAGATGAGCCTCTGACCACCCCCATTCCATTTACAAGGATTGATCCCACAGGAGCCAGTTTATATTCTATGATCCAGTCTCTACAGTCATTGTTCATTGTACCAGGGGTAAACCACTGACCCAAGCCAGGACAATCAGATTCTCTTTCCCAGGCAAGGCAGTTGGAAATGAGACTAAGAGAGTTCACTTAGTCTCTGTGGATGGCTAGAACTAGAATATAAACTTGGGAGTCTAGGATAGCCAGTTCTGCTCTGCAGCCTGAATAACCAGGGACATCCTATCTGTAGAGTTGCCTCATGCCAAAAGGTCAATACTCTTTTCCTGGATTATAGAATCCAGTCTCCTGGCTTCAAATACCATGTATATATATATGCTGTTGCTCCCAAAATAGCTATCTCCAGCCCTGACCTTCAGATTTGCACATCATCCTGTCTTTTAAACATTTCCACTTACATGACTACTAAGTATCTCAAACTCACCTGTCTCACACAAGAATTTTGATTCCTCTCTCAAATCTGATCTCCAAGTCCTTAACTCCATGAATGGCATTACCCTCTTACCAGTTCCTAAAGCCTTGGTTCCTCTCCTTCTGTCATCCATTACCAAACCCTCCAAATACTTCCTAAAAAATATACCATGCTGTTCCCACAGGTACCACTATAATTCAAGCCACCTGTGTCTCTTACCTCAACTACCATATTTTCCTAATGTTCTCCCCATTGTCCTTTTCCCATGCCCCTCCCACCAATTCTCCATGAAGTATCAAGAGTGATCTTTATAAAACAACCCACTTCATAGCATTTCCTGCTTAAAATTCTCCAGTGGCTTTCCATAATCTGACCTTCCTGTTTCTCAGATCACACCTTGACCCCCTCCTCCTCTTCTAGTTAAATAACACTCCTTGCCATTGGTCTCCTCCCTGCTCCCCCAACCATCAAGCTCCTTCTTGCTTCAGGGCCTTTGTATGTCTCTGGAATGCTCATTCCCTTACTCTTTTACACAGGTGGTTCCTTCCTATCCCTCAGTCTCAGCATTTTTTCATTTGCCAAGAGGACTCGCTCTGACCTTCATAACTGAAGTGAGCCCTTCCTAGTTATACTTTGTCATGTTACCCTGCTAACACTTAGTGTACTCAGAAACCACTTCTATTTATTTACTGTCCATCTACTCTCACTAAACTATAAGGACTTGGAAGGCAGAAAATTCGTGTTTACCTCTATTTCTTATTGCTCGAACAGTTTTGAATATTGTAGGCATCCAATAAATATATATTGAATGAATGAATAGATGAACACAGAGAGAGAATGACACTGAGCAGCTGACATGAGTCAGAAAGTCTTAAAAGCTTTCTGTTCTTGATTCCAGTCTTTTCCCAAGGCCTATCTCTGTTCCTGCCCTTAGGTTCTATAGGAGAGTCCTGTGTCCTGTACAACAAATTCCCCTTCTTTTGCTGAAGCTAGCTTGACTTGCCAACTGAACAAGCCTGTTCACAAAGCTTATTTTGAACAAACGGAGGAATATATAGAAGAAAGTAAAAAGCATGATAGAGAAATTCTATCACTGGGAGAGAACACTGACATTTTGACGATCTACTTTCCAGAGACTTTAACTTGTATTGAGTCATTTATATTCTGTTCTGTGTGTTTCGTTGTTTTAAACCACAAAACAGGAGAACGTCTTTCCCATGACATATTTTAAATAGATCTATACAGTTTTCCCAGCATGCTAATTTTATGGAGGCTGAACATTCACCCAAAAGTTGATGTGCTTTCATATGTTAGGCAACAGTCCTAGGATTAGAACAGAATGGAAAGAGTCAAAGAAGCCACTTTGTTTGAAAGTAAATCTCACATTTACTTTTGCAGGGTTGCTAAGATACCCCATCTTCCCAGTCTCCTATTGTAAAGAAGGAACGTGAAGGGAAAGGAGAGGCAACTACATCATATGCCTTGTCCTCTGGACTTGAAACTATTTGCAAAAATGGAGTTATGGCTGAAGAAGAGATACTGTGATTTTTAGTATCTGGGCTCAGAGAAGACTTCTGCTTTATGACCATTCCAAAATACACCACCAAAGCTGTATAGCACTGTGGGGCGACTGAGAAGTACCACTAAAACCGAAGTCAGAGGAAGTCAAAGGAGCTCTACGAATAAAACGGAGGCTCAGAAGATCAGAAAGGAATGCCCAGGAGAAACTTCCAGGGAAGGTAAGAAAAAGGAATATCCAAAATCCAATGAAGTGGCCAAATATAATCTCTCAGGAAAAAAGGAGTAGAGAGGAGATGTAAGTAGGGAGGGTTTATCAATTGTTTTGAACTCAGTGGAGCAAAAGAATAAGAGAATTCCTCCTCAGTGATATTCACAATTGCAGTGCACCGGGGCAAGGGTAGGTGAGAAAGGGGGAAGAATGACACTTTCGTAATAGTAATAGTAGATGCATAAAGCCAGCTTGAAAACACCAGCAATGAAAACTGTACAACTAGCTCCTCTTACTCTGATTTTATACTGATTCAATCTGGAGAAGATGCACTGTGAGTCATGGCTATGACCAAGAGCCTAGGAATAAAAAGACACGGATCCACATTCTCCCTTTGCTGTGCGACCATGGACAAGTTACTTAACCACTCTGCTTAGTTTCCTTATCTATAAAATAAGTATGATGGACTTGATATGGTTATGATAAGGATCAATTGAGATAATGCATACAAAAATCTGGGCATAACACTTGGCACTTAGTACAGGCTCCAAGTTAGCTAAGCACTTGCTGGTTTTGTTCTGTTCACTGAACTAGTGTCCGGACAATTGATAATCTTGTATTATACTTACCAGTATAAGTTAATGACTTCTTTATGCTGTCTTGTGTGTTGGTTAATACGAGTCAGTACTGTATAGTGCTTATACATCATGTGTCTCTTCACCAGTCTACAAGCTCTTTTGAGGATACTTTATATATATAGTGCCTAACACAGGTACCTGTATATGCATAAAATTTTTTCAGCAGGTGTATTGTTATGACATTGAATTGTGGCAGAAACTTTTTCCTCTTAAGAACTGCTTTTAATGATTTACAGTTTTGTATTAATCCTCTCCCCCCAGAACACAGTGAAGTGAGAGGCACAACGGTGTCACTGATTTGAGCAGGAGAGAGGAAGAGGAAGAGGGAGAAAAATGCAAAAATGTCAGTAAAGCATAGCAAATGATGCTGCAAAAATATTCCTGTTCTTTAGAAATTCATGGAGTAGGTGGGCTGTGTGACAAAAATATAGAAGTAGGGTTTTGACTATTTTAAATTTAACATGGTTTGGGAATTCAAGTCTTCCCACTGTATAAGAAATTAACTGTAACCATCCCAATAAATAGCCAAGTCCTTGAAGGGGCACTGTAGCTGGGCTCCTTTGAGTTGAAGGTCTGTGGGAAGGAAAGAACAAATTATGAATAGACGTAAGAGACAATTTGAAAAAAATAGTTTTACACTGAGTGACTGAATTCAGGAGATGCTGGTCTTGTGTAACATGATACAAGTTAACATGAGATGTAAACACTGAGAAAGAAATTTGGAGCAGAAATAAGGGGAAGCTGTGGAGAAAAGTGTAGTAATTATAGTACTAATTGTATGAATGCTCAGAAAAGATGATAGGAATTCCTAGAATTTGGATTCAATTTAATATGACAAATATTACTTTGTGCCCATTCTGTGCAGTTGCTACAAGAAGAAGAAAAATAGAGTCCTTTCTCTTAGGAAATGAATAATTAAGAAGGGAAATGAGAAAAGCACACTCTTAACTGTAAAGTAAAATATAAAAATCAATCAGAGAAGAACAAGGCAAACTGAAAGTGTAAAGGAAGACTGAGACTCGCATTCACTTCCAGGATCAGATGAAGCTTTCTGGAACGAGGGGTCTGGAGAGTCTGGGAGGGGTTTTGGCAGGTGGAGATACAGAGTGTTCTATACAGACAGGACAATCTGATTAGTCAGGGATGGGAAAAGACTAGGGTGGTCTTGGATAGCAGCAGGTAGGTATGATGACTTTGAGGAAGTGTGAAAATGTAAATGAAAGGAAGCATATTTTGGAACACATATAAGTTGCACATAAGTTAGAGGAGTTTTATGGATTCTTCAGACAATGGACATTAAATTATACATTTTGAGCAGAAGAACAATAGAGCTAGAGCTGTGGAAGAGTTTAAGGAAGACTTATCTGGCACTGGTGAGTTAGAATGACTGGCAGAAAGAAGGCGTGTTGGGATACTGCTGTGGTTCAGGCCAGTGGCTGTGAACTAGGAAGGATGGTGGCAGGAAAGAGTGGGATGGATCACAAAGACACTGAGGAAGGAGAATCAAAGACTTGCCAACTAGTTGCATATGGGATTCCGTTACAAGGGTGACAGGATTAAAGGTGACCTGGTGCTGTTGTGCCTGGATGCCTGGGAGACTGGAAGGAAAATACAAAATGAATAAACATTTTTTCACTCTTCTCACAAATACCCCAGGGCAAAGAAATGGGAGACTATAAATGCATTAAATATAAACTTACAGTTCTGCCTCCTCCAAAGAGCTCTAATTCTTTTCTCTGACTGTTCTGGTGTCCTCTAGTCCCCTAGAATCCTGTCCTCCTGGCTTGTTAAGAGAGGAGTTAATACAGTTCCATTTAGCTCTTAAGAGGTTAACTCTTCGTAGATCAGAGCTTGAAGGCTGTGCTTTTTCTCTATACCTGTTGTAGTTGAAGAAAGAGCAGCTAAAAGATTCCTTAACATACCAACTTCTCAACTAAAACTAAAGCTGAAAATACATTTGATTTGACTTGATATTAATAGAAAGGTACTAGCAATGGAAGAATGGTCCTTACATCTCTTTCTGAAGGGCAACAACAGTGGGAGATTTTCCGGAGTCCTGTGATCTCTTTGAAGAGAACAAACCCTACTCCACTGGTGGGATCAATGTGCCTGATCAATCCACATATGCAAGAACCCTCACGCGCATCTCCCATTTCACTGTGACCATAGTTTCCAAACCAAATATTGAGATGTACTTAATGCAACACAACTTGGTATTTGAAAATTAAATGTTCTTAAAAATTCTGCATGGCTGATCACTTCATACTATATATTAGGTGGAACATGGCCTCAATTATTCTACAAAGACCTCTCTTTTATGCCCATCCTGTGTATATACTGGGAAACTTCCGTTCTAGTTACTGCCATGAAGTGCAGGGATTCCCAGGAGGATGAGCCATGTTTAGTGGGCCCTGTGCAACTTCCCCTGTACCCTATGAAATAATAATATAAAATAAAACAAGAGAGACAATTAGGGAGTCTAGAGATTATCCAGAACACATAAATATCCCAGAGAAAATAAGAAAATCCAAAATAACATCTTCTCAGGACTAAGTGAAAGATTATATTTTGTGTCCTCGAGATTGCTTCTTACCCAAGTTATTTCACAATAAATCTTGGATCTTCTCTCCTTTTTTTGGATGATATAACCAGATAATTCTAGGCAAAATTTTGAAGTAGGCTAAGCCTGTGTTTCTTGATCTTGCCCTTTCTTTTCTGAATCTCTGATTTTTATGGATTTTTCAAACATTTCTTCCTCCCCTTTCAGGCAATCAGTTACCTCCTATTTTTTCCCTTGATATCCTCATTACATCTTAGAGTGTATAACTTAGACCATTTAATATTTTTTAATAGGCTTAATGTACTTGCAATGTAAGGCCTTGTTCCATTTTAAAAGAATTTCATTCATCAAGGAGTTGGAGATACAACGTTTTTTCTGATTGCAAAAGTAATAGATGTTCATGGTAGACATGAACAAAAAATAAAAAGAAGAAAATGAAATATATTAGTAATACCATCACCCAGAAATAACTACTGCTATCATTTTGGTTTGTGTATGCATAAAGCATACCTAATATTTAAATAAAAATAAGATCATTTATTTTTAATTTATTTAAAAAAATTTAAAAACTTCAGTAAAATGCACATAACAAAAAACTTACTATCTTAACCATTTCTAAGCACACAGTTCAGTAGTTTTAAGTATTGGTAAAAAACAAAATTCAGTTGCATGAAAAAAGATTCCATGCAAACAGAAGTGAAAAAAGAAGAAGCTCGAGTAGCAGTACTCATATCAGACAAAATATACTTAAAACAAAGACTGTGTGCAATAAGAGACAAATAAGGACATTATATAATGATTAAGGGCTCAATCCAGAAAGAAGATATAACAATTGTAAATATCTATACATGCAACAGAGGAGCCCCTAAATATATAAAGCAAATATTAACAGACATAAAGGAAGAAACTGAGAGTAATACAATGATAATAGGGGATTTTAACACTGTCCCCAGCCCCACCCCTAGTTACATCAATGGACAGATCATCCAGACAGAAAATCAACAAAGAAATAATGGCTTTGAATCAGGCAGCATCTAATTTAGCAGAAAGAATGCTCCAAGAGAGCAGAGCTCCAAGGAGCAGTAGACAATAAAAGACTTCTATAGGCAGAACTACGAGGGAGCAACAAGCTATACTAGGCAAAAAAGTTAGTTGGTTATTGTAGGATCCTTTAGGAGACCCTGAGTTTCTTCTCCTTTAGGAGTTGGCAGGGTCTATCAGGCAGATTACCTAACTAGTGCTGATTAGGTGATGCCTGATTGGTTTAAGATTACATTTCTAGGAAAGCTGAAACTGTAATTAGGTCAAGTCTTGGTATAGGAAGGGGGACTTAGCATAAGTGACTCCATTTTGGGCCTGTTGTCTTATTTGTTCCCACTGTTGCACAACCAATCTCCAGAACTTATTCATCTTGCAAAACCCCTCTCCCCCCAGACCTTGGCAACCACTATTCTACTTTCTGTTTTTATGGGTTTAGCTATTCTAGATAATTTATTCTAATTCTTAATTTATTCTGTCTTTCAATAATGATATATAATGAACAATGAACTTTAAAAAATACTAATATTCTATAAATATGAGCAACTTTTTCCTGAACACATCACCTCAGGCAAGGGAAACCACATAAAAGATGAAGAAATGGGACTACATCAAACTAAAAAGCTTCTGTAAAGCAAAGGACACCATCAGCAGAACAAAAAGGCATCCTACACTATGGGAGAATATATTTGTAAATGACATATCCAACAAGGGATTAACACCCAAAATATATAAAGAACTCACATGCCTCAACACCCAAAAAGCAAATAACCCTATTAAAAAATGGGCAGAGGATATGAAGAGACAATTCTCCAAAGAAGAAATTAAGATGGCCAACAGGCACATGAAAAGATGCTCCACATCGCTAATGATCAGGGAAATGCAAATTAAAATCACAATGAGATAGCACCTCACACCAGTTAGGATGGCCAACTTAGAAAAGACTAAGAACAACAAATGCTGGCAAGGATGTGGAGGAAGGGGAACCGTCCTACACTGCTGGTGGGAATGTAAACTAGCTCAACCATTGTGGAAAGTAATATGGAGGTTCCTCAAAAAACTAAAAACAGAAACTTCATTTGACCCGGGAATCCCACTCCTTGGAATTTACCCAAAGAAAACAAGATCCCTGATTCAAAAAGATATATGCACCCCTATGTTAATCACAGCACTATTTACAATAGCCAAGATATGGAAGCAACCTAAGTGTCCATCAGTAGATGAATGGATAAAGAAGATGTGGTACATATACATAATGGAATATTCTTGAGCCCTTAGAAGAAAACAAATCCTACCATTTGCAACAACATGGATGGAGCCAGAGGGTATTATGCTCAGTGAAATAAGCCAGGCGGAGAAAGACAAGTCCCAAATTACTTCACTCATTGTGAAGTATAAAAACAAAACAAAACTGAAGGAACAAAATAGCAGCAGACCCACAGACTCCAAGAAAGGACTAGTGGTTACCAAAGGGGAGGGTTTAGGGAAGGTGGATAAGGAGGAGAACGGGATTGAGGGGCACTATAATTCACAATCACAGTATAGGTAGATCATGGGGAAAGCAGTACAACATGGAGAAGACAAGTAATAGTTCTATTGCATCTTACTATGTTGACAGACAGAGACTACAATGGAGAGGGGGGCGAGGACTTGATAATATGGATGAATGTTGACCAATGTTGTTCATCTGAAACCTTCATAAGATTATATATCAATGATACTTTAATAAAAAAAATGCCACTATTTAACTTTAAATGGCTGCTTAATATTCTTTTCTATAAAGATAAAACTTATTTAATCAATGTCCTATGGATGGGCATTTAGATTATTTTTTTCATTATAGCCATATTGCATTAAAAATCATAGATAAATCCTTTCTTAAATACATAATTAGTTTTTAAGATGAATTACTAGAAGTAGAATTGCTAAGTCTAGGAGAACACTCATTTTTAAGGTCTTTGATACTTATTTCCGAATTGCCCAGCCAACTTTTAGGATGGTCATACCACTTTATACTCCTAACAGCAGCATCCATTTCTTCTCAACTTAACACTAGGAGCATCTTTTTAAAATATCTATTTTACACATGAAAATACTAATTCATTCTTTTAAATTTGCATTTCTTTGATGGCTACTAGCCTTGAACTTTTAAAATATTTATTACCATAGTATATTTCTTTTTTTTAAATTTATTTTGGTATCACTAATCTACAATTACATGTGCAATATTATGGTTATTAAACTACCCACTTAATCAGGTCCCCCCCCACCAAACCCACTCAGCGTAGTGAGATGCTATAGAATCACTACTTGTCTTCTCGGAGTTGTACAGCCCTCCCCATGCCCGCCCAATATTATATCTGCTAATCGTAATGCCCCTTTATCCCCCTTGTCCCTCCCTTCCCGCCCATCCTCCCCAGTCCCTTTCCCTTTGGTAACTATTAGTCCATTCTTGCGTTCTGTGAGTCTGCTGCTGTTTGGTTCCTTCAGTTTTTTTCTTTGCTCTTATGCTCCACATATGAGTGAAATCATTTGATACTTGTCTTTTTCCACTTGGCTTATTTCACTGAGCATAATACTCTCTGGCTCCATCCATGATGTAGCAAATGGTAGGATTTGTTTTCTCCTTATGGCTGAATAATATTCCATTGTGTATATGTACCACTTCTTTATCCATTCATCTACTGATGGACACTTAGGTAGCTTCCATTTCTTGGCTATTGTAAACAGTGCTGCGATAAACATAGGGGTGTATATGTCTTTTTCAAATTGGGCTGCTGCATTCTTAGGGTAAATTCCTAGGAGTGGAATTCCTGGGTCAAATGGTATTTCTATTTTGAGTTTTCTGAGGAACCTCCATACTGCTTTCCACAATGGTTGAACTAATTTGCATTCCCACCAGCAGGGTAGGAGGGTTCCCTTTTCTCCACATCCTCACCAACATTTGATGTTGTTTGTGTTTTGGATGTTGGCCATCCTCACTGGTGTAAGGTGATATCTCATTGTGGTTTTAATTTGCATTTCTTTGACGATTAGCGATGTGGAGCATCTTTTCATCTGCCTGATGGCCATCTGAATTTCTTCTTTGGAGAAGCGTCTATTCATGTCCTCTGCCCATTTCTTTCTTTTTGTTTTTTGTGGCTTAAAATAAACAGATGTTTATTTTTTTTCATAATTCCTGGGCGAATGGGCCAGTAATCTGAGATAGAAGTGTCAACAGCATTGCTTTCGGATGAGGCCTCTCTCCTGGGCTTGTAGACGGCCGTCTTCTCCCTGTGTTCTCACATGATCTTGTCTGGGTCCTAACTGCCTCTCCTTATAAGGAGAATAATCAGATTGGATTTGGGTTAACCCATATGACCTTTTTTTAACTAAATTACCTCTTTAAAGGACCTATATCCAAATAAAGTTACATTCTGATGTACTGGGGGTTAGGACTTCAGCATATGAATTTTGGGGGAACACAGTTCAGTCAACACCTGAACTGAAGGAGGTTTTTTTTAAATATAATTTATTTTATTATCATTAATCTACAATTACATGTGCAATATTATGGTTATTAAACTACCCCTTCATCAGGTCCCCCCCAGCAACCCCATTACAGTCACTGTCCATCAGCGTGGTGAGATGCTATAGAATCACTACTTGTCTTCTCTGAGTTGTACAACCCTCCCCATGCCCCCCCCAACATTACATCTGCTAATCGTAATGCCCATTTTTCCCTCTTATCCCTCCCTTCCCACCCATTTTCCCCAGTCCCTTTCCCTTTGGTAACTATTAGTCTGTTCTTGGGGTCTGGGAGTCTGCTGCTGTTTTGTTCCTTCAGTATTTTTTCTTTGTTCTTATACTCCACATATGAGTGAAATCATTTGTCTTCTTTGTTCTTATACTCCACATATGAGTGAAATAATTTGATACTTGTCTTTTTTGGCTTGGCTTATTTCACTGAGCATAATACCCTCTAGCTAAATCCATGTTGTTGCAAATGGTAGGATTTGTTTTCTTCTTATGGCTGAATAATATTCCATTGTGTTTATGTACCACATCTTCTTTATCCATTCATCTACTGATAGACACTTAGGTTGCTTCCATTTCTTGGCTATTGTAAATAGTGCTGCTATAAACATAGGGGTGCATCTGTCTTTTTCAAATTGGGCTGCTGCATTCTAAGGTTAAATTCCTAGTAGTGGAATTCCTGGGTCAAATGGTATTTCTATTTTGAGTTTTTTGAGGAACCTCCATACTGCTTTCCACAGTGGTTGAACTAATTTGCAATCCCACCAGCAGTGTAGGAGGGTTCCCTTTTCTCCACATCCTCGTCAACATTTGTTGTTGTTTGTGTTTTGGATGTTGGCCATCCTCACTGGTGTAAGGTGATATCTCATTGTGGTTTTAATCAGCATTTCTCTGATGATTAGTGATGTGGAGCATCTTTTCATGTGCCTGTTGGCCATGTGAATTTCTTCTTTAGAGAAGTGTCTATTCATGTCCTCTGCCCATTTCTTAATTGGATTATTTGCTTTCTGTTTGTTAGGGTGCATGAGTTCTTTATATATTTTGGATGTCAACCCTTTATCAGATACGTTTTTTATGAATATATTCTCCCATACTGTAGGATGTCTTTTTGTTCTACTGATGGTGTCCTTTGCTGTACAAAAGCTTTTCAGCTTGATATAGTCCCACTTGTTCATTTTTGCTTTTGTTTCCCTTGCCCGGGGAGATATGTTCATGAAGAAGTCGCTCATGTTTATGTCCAAGAGATTTTTGCCTATGTTTTTTTCTAAGAGTTTTATGGTTTCATGACTTACATTCAGGTCTTTGATCCACCTTGAGTTTACCTTTGTGTATGGGGCTAGACAGTAGTCCAGTTTCATTCTCTTACATGTAGCTGTCCAGTTTTTCCAACACCAGCTGCTGAAGAGGCTGTCATCTCCCCATTGTATATCCAAGGCTCCTTTATCAAATATTAATTGACTGTATATGTTTGGGTTAATGTTTGGATTTTCTATTCTGTTCCACTGGTCTGTGGGTCTGTTTTTGTGCCAATACCAAATTGTCTTGATTACTGTGGCTTTGTAGTAGAGCTTGAAGTCAGGGAGTGTAATTCCCCCTGTTTTATTCCTCCTTCTCAGGATTGCTTTGGCTATTCGGGGTCTTTTGTGGTTCCATATGAATTTTAGAATTATTTGTTCCAGTTCATTGAAGAAAGCTGTTGGTAGTTTGATAGGGATTGCATTGAATCTGTAGATTGCTTTAGGTAGTATAGCCATTTTGACAATATTTATTCTTCCTAGCCAAGAGCATGGGATGCATTTCCATTTGTTAGTGTCCTCTTTAATTTCTCTTAGGAGTGTCTTGTAGTTTTCAGAGTACAGGTCTTTCACTTCCTTCATTAGGTTTATTCCTAGGTATTTTATTCTCTGCCCATTTCTTATTTGGCCTATTTGCTTTTTGTTTGTTGAGGTGTGTGAGTTCTTTATAGATTTTGGATGTCAACCCCTTATCAGATATGTCATTCATGAATATATTCTCCCATACCGTAGGATGTCTTTTTGTTCTACTGATGGCGTCCTTTACTGTACAGAAGCTTTTCAGCTTGACATAGTCCCACTTGTTCATTTTTGTTTTCGTTTCCCTTGCCCGGGGAGATATGTTCATGAAGAAGTCGCTCATGTCCAAAAGATTTTGCCTATGTTTTTTTCTAAGAGTTTTATGGTTTCATGACTTACATTCAGATCTTTGATCCATTTTGAGTTTACTTTTGTGTATGGGGTTAGAAGTAGTCCAGTTTCATTCTCTTACATGTAGCTGTCCAGTTTTGCCAAAGACAGCTGCTGAAGAGGCTGTCAACTCCCCATTGTATATCCAAGACTCCTTTACCAAATATTAATTGACTTTATATGTTTGGGTTAATGTTTGGATTTTCTATTCCGTTCCACTGGTCTGTGGGTCTGTTTTTGTGCCAATAACAAATTGTCTTGATTACTGTGGCTTTGTAGTAGAGGTTGAAGTCAGGGAGCTTAATTCCCCCTGATTTATTCCTCCTTCTCAGGATTGCTTTGGCTATTCGGGGTCTTTTGTGGTTCCATATGAATTTTAGAATTATTCGTTCCAGTTCATTGAAGAAAGTTGTTGGTATTTTGATAGGGATTGCGTTGAACCTGTAGATTTCTTTAGATAGTATAGCCATTTTGACAATATTTATTCTTCCTAGCCAAGAGCATGGGATGAATTTCCATTTATTAGTGTCCTCTTTAATTTCTCTTAGGAGTATCTTGTAGTTTACAGGGAATAGGTCTTTAACTTCCTTCGTTCGATTTATTCCTAGGTATTTTATTCTTTCTGATGCAATTGTGAATGGAATTGTTTTCCTGATTTCTCTTTCTGTTAGCACATCGTTAGTGTATAGGAAAGCAACAGATTTCTGTGTGTTAATTTTGTATCCTGCAACTTTGCTGAATTCAGCTATTAGTTCTAGTAGTTTTGGAGTAGAGTCTTCAGGGTTTTTATGTACAATATCACGTGATCTGCAAATAACAGTTTGACTTCTTTACCAATCTAGATGCCTTGTATTTCTTTGTTTTGTCTGATTGCCGTGGCTAGGACCTCCAGTACTATGTTGAATAACAGTGGACAGAGTGGGCATCCCTGTCTTGTTCCCGATCTTAGATGAAAAGCTTTCAGCTTCTCGCTGTTAAGTATGATGTTAGCTGTGGGTTTGTCATATATGGCCTTTGTGATGTTGAGGTACTTGCCGTCTATACCCATTTTGTTGGGAGTTTTTATCATGAATGGATGTTGAATTTTGTCAAATGCTTTTTCAGCATCTATGGAGATGATCATGTGGTTTTTGTTCTTTTTGTTGATGTGGTGGATGATGTTGATTGATTTTGGAATGTTGTACCATCCTTGCAACCCTGAGATGAATCCCACTTGATCATGGTGTATGATCCTCTTGATGTATTTTTGAATTCGGTTTGCTAATATTTTGTTGAGTATTTTTTCATCTACATTCATCAGGGATATTCTTCTTTAATTTTCTTTTTTGGTGAGGTCTTTGCCCGGTTTTGGTATTAGAGTGATGCTGGCTTCATAGAATGAGTTTGGAAGTATTCCCTCCTCTTCTGTTTTTTGGAAAACTTTAAGGAGAATGGGTGTTATTTCTTCTCTATATGTCTGGTAGAATTCAGAGGTGAATCCTTCTGGTCCTGGGGTTTTGTTCTTGGGTAGTTTTTTGATTACCCATTCACTTTCATTGCTGGTGATTGGTCTGTTTAGTTTTTCTGTTTCTTGCTTGGTCAGTCTTGGAAGGTTGTATTTTTCTAAGAAGATGTCCATTTCTTCTGGGTTTTCCAGCTTGTTAGCATATAGATTCTCATAGTATTCTCTTATAATTCTTTGTATTTTTGTGGGGTCTGTCATTATTTTTCCTTTCTCATTTTTGATTCTCTTTATGTGTGTTGATTCTCTTTTTCTCTTAATAAGTCTGGTTAAGGGTTTATCTATTTTGTTTATTTTTTCAAAGAACCAGCTCTTGGTTTCATTGATTTTTTTCTATTGTTTTATTTTTCTCAATTTTATTTATTTCTTCTCTAATCTTTATTATGTCCCTCCTTCTTGTGACTTTGGACTTCATTTGTTCTTCTTTTTCCAATTTCAGTAATTGTGTCTTCAGACTATTAATTTGGGATTGTTCTTCTTTCTTTAAATAGACCTGGATTGTAATGTACTTTCCTCTTAGAACTGCCTTTGCTGTGTTCCACAGAAGTTGTGGCTTTGTGTTGTCATTTGTCTCCATATATTCTTTGATCTCTGTTTTCATTTGGTCATTGACCCATTGATTATTTAGGAGAATGTTGTTATGTCTACATGTATTTGTGAGCCTTTTTATTTTCTTTGTACAATTTATTTCTAGTTTTATACCTTTGTGATCTGAGAAGTTGGTTGGTAGAATTTCAATATTTTTGACTTTACTGAGGTTCTTTATGGTCTAGTATGTGGTCTATTCTGGAAAATGTTCCATGTGCACTTGAGAAGAATGTGTATCCTGTTGCTTTTGGGTGTAGAGTTCTGTAGATGTCTGCTAGGTCCATCTGTTCTAGTGTGTTGTTCAGTGCCTCTGTGTCTTTACTTATTTTCTGTCTGGTTGATCTGTTCTTTGGAGTGAGTGGTGTGTTCAAGTCTCCTAAAATGAATGCCTTGCTTTCTATTTCCTTCTTTAATTCTGTTAGTGTTTTTTTCACATATGTTGGTGCTCCTGTGTTGGGTGCATATATATTTAAAATGGTTATATGCTCTTGCTGGACTGACCCCTTTATCATTATGTAATGTCCTTCTTTATCTCTTGCTACTTTCTTCAATTTGAAGCCTATTTTGTCTGATACAAGTACTGCAACACCTGCTTTTTTCTCCTTGTTGTTTGCATGAAATATCTTTTTCCATCCTTCACCTTTAGTCTGTGTATATCTTTGGGTTGAGGTGAGTCTCTTGTAAGCAGCATATAGATGGGTCTTGCTTTTTTATCCATTGTTACTCTGTGTCTTTTGATTGATGCATTCAGTCCATTTGCATTTACTGTGATTATCGAAAGATATGTACTTATTGCCATTGCTGGCTTTAGATTCGTGGCTACCAAAGTTCAAGGGTTGCTTCTTTACTATCTAACAGTCTAACTTAACTTTCTTGTTGAGTTATTGTAAACACAGTCTGATGATTCTTTATTTCTCTCCCTTCTTATTCTTCCTCCTCTATTCTTTATATACTAGGTGTTTTGTTCTTTGCCTTCAGTTAGTATTTGGATGGTCTGCTTTCTTTGCTATGATTTTATTTTCTCTGGTGACATCTTTTTAGCCTTAAGAGTGCTTCCATCTAGGCAGTCCCTTTGAGATATCCTGTAGAGGTGGTTTATGGGAGGCAAATATCCTCAGCTTTCGCTCGTCTGGGAATTGTTTAATCCCTCCCTCAAATTTAAATGATAATTGTGCTGTATACAATATTCTTGGTTCCAGGCCCTTCTGTTTCATTATGTTAAAAATATCATGCCATTCTCTTCTGGCCTGTAAAGTTTCTGTTGAGAAGTCTGATGATAGTCTGATGGGTTTTCCTTTGTAGGTGATCTTTTTTCTCCCTCTGCCTGCCTTTAATACTCTGTCCTTATCTTTGATCTTTCCCATTTTAATTATTATATATGTTGGTGTTCTCTTCCTTGGGTCCCTTGTGTTTGGAGATATGTGGGCTTCCATGGTTTGAGAGACTATTTCCTTCCCCAGCCTGGGGAAGTTTTCAGCAATTATTTCTTCAAAGACACTTTCTATCCCTTTTTCTCTCTCTTCTTCTTCTGGTACTCCTATAATGCAAATATTGTTCCGTTTGGATTGGTCACACAGTTCTCTTAATATTCTTTCATTCCTAGAGATCGTTTTATCTCTCTCTGTCTCAGCTTCTCTGTATTCCTTTTCTCTGATTTCTATTCCATTAACAGTCTCTTGCATCTCGTCCAGTCTGCTGGTAAGCCCGTTGATTGCTTTTCTCATTTCTGCATTGTCTTTCCTCACTTCCTTCACTTCCTCCCTTAGCTCTTGCATATTTCTTTGTAGGTCCATCAGTATGGTTATGACTTTTATTGTGAATTCTTTTTCAGGAAGATTGTGCATGTCCATCCCATCAGGCTCCCTGTCTGGGGTTGTCTGGCTAAGCTTTGTTTGTACCATATTCCTCTGTCTTTTCATGGCAATAGAAGTGGTCGCTGTTTGGTGCCATGTGTGTCAGGTGGGCTGTTAAAAAGGAAAAAAAAACGCCCGCCTGGAGTAGATTCTGTTAGGATGCTGTAGGTGGCGCTCCTGCTCCACTATTCTGCAGCCGCAGGGACTCCGATGCGCCCTTTGTGGCTCTGGCTAGGGAGGGAATGAATGGGGGAGGCTGTTGATCTCTGTGGAAAGCCTCAGCGTGCCAGCTTTGCCTGGCCACTGGCCAAGGGGCCCAAAATTCCCCAGGACTCCCAGCCTGCTGGGCTGAGTGCGCTGGGACCATTTTGCTCCAGTGCCAGGCCTGTCTCTTCAAGACCTTTAAAAAAGCGTATGCTTTTCTTTTGTCCCAGGGAGCTGGCTGAGGGGACCCTCTTGTCTCCGACTCAGATCTTGCAGTTCTGTTTTTCTAATCTCTGATACAGCACTTGATGTGTGTCAGTGCTCCCAGCGCAGATCACCAGGGCTGATTATTTGGCAGGCCTGTGCTTCCACTCCCTCCCCACTCTGAATCTTTTCCTCCTGCCGGTGTGCTGGGGTGGGGGAGTGCTCGGGTCCTGCAAGATCGTGGCTTTGTGTCTTACCCGCTTCGTGAGGTGCTGAGTTCTCGTAGGTGTAGCTGTAGCCTGGGTGTTGTCCTGTATCTTCTGTTCTCTCTTTTAGGAATAGTTGTATTTGTTGTATTTTCATAAATATATATGGTTTTGGGAGGAGATTTCTGCCACCATGCTCACACCACCATCTTCCCAGAAGTCCCATAGTATATTTCTTTTAAGAGTCCTTGATATATTTAAATATATTAAATTTTTGCACATTTCCTATTTTGGTTGTTATATATTTCTAATGTAAGTGTAACTATTTTGAGACAGATTTAAGAAAGTATTTTTTAGCAGCATGGACATCTTTTATGTACTAGACTTATGCTGTTCAAAACAGTAGCCATAAGTCATATGTGACACTTTTGAAGTACAGCTGGTACCACCAAGGTTCTGAATTTTTCAGGTTATTTCCTCTTCTTTTCTAGCAGTTTTAAAAAACTTTATTGAGATATATTTTACACATGCCCATTTCAAGCATAAAATACAATCATCTTTTTTTAGTAACTTTACTGATGAATGCAACCATCACCATAAATCTGTTTTAGAACCTTTTCATCCCCAAATGTTATTTACTTTAAATTTGCAAGGTAATATATATTCAGTTATTGGAAACCTTAGTCACACAAGCTAAATACGGGTTTGTTTCGCTTTTTAGGACTCAGATAAAGGGAAAGGAGTGTAATGATCTCTCCTCTGCTGCTCAAATCTGCCAGCTGCAATGTGGACTACCTTTTTTTGTGGTATTATTGTTCCTAATTCAGTATTTCTTTAGATCCCCAAATTTACCATTCTTTGACCCCTACAATTCTGTTTTTACCACTCCCCTGAAGGGATTGGTAGCCAGGGTTCTCTGGGCAATGGGGAAGAATATGTTCAGATATTCGAATAAATTGAGCTGACAAAAAGGCTGTATTCTGTGGCTGGAGTTGTAGAATAGGTAGTAATAAAAGATACGAGTCACTCTGTTGGAAATGTTCCTCAGACATCAAGAGATGTCTCCAAAATTCAGTGTTTAAAAAATCCCTGGATACATTTTTAAATGGTCATGTGGAACATCATTACTGTGTGAAATAAAATTTTATATTTGAAAGGATATAGGTCAGTTCACATAGTATTTTATAACATTTAGATGTGTGCCTGAAAGGGCAATTTCTACCATAACAATAAAATAAACACTAGTTAGGAAATGTAAGACATGTCAACTGAAAAGCACTTAGTAAGCCATACAAAGATTACCCTAATGAATAACGGCCAGAGGATAAAACCTTGTGCTTCAGAGCCAGAAAGAGAACAGATGGCAAGTATGATAAAGAAGGCTTAACCCAAGAGAAACCAGATTTAGGTCATTGCTGGGATAAAAACTAGAAGAGCAAAGAAGACAAAGACAAAGATGGAGGAAAATATTTAGTAAGAAGATGAAAAAAAGAAATTGAGGAAATAAAAAAGAAGGAGGGAGTCTTTTTTAATTAAGTCATTTACTTTCACAATATCTCCTTGAAGGGGCCAGGGTCTAATGTTATACAGGTTTCATAACACCCTAACTTACCTTTAGTATAACTTAATACAATTTATTGTAAGCAGTTAACTGAGTAATTATTCAGTTAATAACTTGACTCAGTTCTGAAGGTCAGGGGCTACATCTAATTTAATTCTATTTTACTATTGACATAGTGCTTATTACATTAGAATGAGCTTCATAAATTTATTTGTTGAATGAATGGGTAGCATTTTTTCCACCTTGGCAAACCTTACATTATTAATGACTATATTACTAATGCATATATTTAATAGTTACATGCACACACTCTTGAATCAGACTTCCTAGCATCAGAATCAGCTCCGTCAAAAACTAGCTGTGCCACCTTAGGCAAATTACTTAACCTCTCCATACTTTAGTTTACTCATCTTTAAAATGGGAATCATAAAATTACTAAATGAACTAATTTATGCAAAATGTTTAGAAAAGTGCTTAACACCTGGTATTTGATTATTTTTATTATTATTAAAAGAGGTGGCCAGGAATACTTAAAATCAAATGCTACTTGACCTCAATACCACTAAATGAATGTCATGATTCAGAATTTATTTAATCTTTTTACTTTTTTCAAGCTTTGTGGTTAAGGATTTTTTTGTTATTTATTTATGTTTTCATTTTTAAGGTGCAGGGTTTTGTTGTTAATAAAAAAAGAAGAGATCTTGGATTAAAGACGGTGATGTGAGAGGTGAGACAGAGGCTTCCACCTAAAACCGCATATAATATGAAAATATAACTAATACAACTACTCTTGAAAGAGCAACAGGAAGGAGGACAGCACCAAACTGCATACACCTGGAGACAAGAGCTGACCTCACAGAAAAGGGTAACGTACTAAAGCTGTGGTCCTGTGGAATCCAAGCCCTTCCCCCACCCCAGCTCACCAACAGGGAGGAAGAGGAACCGAGCACGGAGGGAGGAGAGATCTGGGCCTGCTGAATGCCTAACTCTGGAGATCTCCTCTGGGAGCCCAAACCTACATTTCATGGTGCTTGCATGATACTCTCGTAATTAGGGGGTTGGAAAGCTAAGACAGGCAGAATTCCTGGAGAGACTAAGATTCTAGCTGCTTGTGGAAAGCAGGGATCCATATCCAGCTGCTCTGGAACAAAAGAAAGGCGGGCAGTCTGAGAGACTTCCTAACAGGAAGCCCTTAGCAAGAGGGCTGCTAAAGGGGCAAGGATTGCACAGAGCCAATTGCTCAGGAGAAAGGACAGGTAGACAAAATTGTCCATGTGCACTCGGCCCAGCAGATTGGGAGCTTTCACGATCTTCAGGTGCTCCAGCTCCCTGGCTGCCTGCACAGCTCCAAGAACCCCTTCTGTGACAGGAAGACTACTGTGCCTTTCTCCTGGCCAGCCCTACTGGGCTTGCAAACTGGGAAACACTACCCTGGTGTTAGGCCAGCCAGAGGGAATATCTGCCTACAGCAACTAAAAATGCAAAGCACAGAGGCTTATACCTGTGTGCTCGGCCCACTGGTTCAGGCAGTGGAGACAGGCATAGCAGCTGAAAAGCAGGAAACAGCTCTTCCCTCCCCCAAGGCACGAGTACCACTCCCCTGCAACCCCTGACATTGCTTCAGGGGCTGAGCAGCTCCAGAGAGTAGAGCTTCTGGGTACTAGAGGGCGCCATACACAAATATGAAATGCCAAAGGAACAGGGCCAGAGTAAAATTATTAATACAACTCCTAAAAAAGATTTAAATAATATTGACCACATGACTCTCCCAGAAAGGGAGCTCAAAATAAAAATCATTAACATGCTCATGGAGGCATGGAAAGATATTCAAGAACTTAGGAATGAATTCCGGTCGGAGATCCAATCACTGAAGAGCACAATGGACGGTATTAAAAGCAGATTGGATATGGTGGAGGAGATGATAAATGAAATAGAAACTAGAGAAGAGGAATACAAAGAAGTTGAGGCACAGAGGAAAAAGGATCTCTAAGAATGAAAGAATATTGAGAGAACTGTGTGACCAATCCAAAAGGAACAACATTCGCATTATAGGAGTACCAGAAGAAGAAGAGAGAGAAAAAGGGATAGAAAGCGTCTTTGAGGAGGTCATTGCTGATAAGTTCCCCATTCTGGGGAAGGAGATAGTCTCTCAGGCCATGGAGGTAAACAGATCTCCCAACACAAGGGACCCAAGGAAGACAACACCAAGATATATAGTAATTAAAATGGCAAAGATCAAGGATAGGGGTAGACTATTAAAAGCAGCCAGAGAGAGAAATAAGATCACATACAAAGGAAAACACATCAGGTTATCATCAGACTTCTCAACAGAAACCTTACAGGCCAGAAGGGAGTGGCATGATGTATTTCATGCAATGAAGCAGAAAGGCCTTGAACCAAGAATCCTTTATCCGGCAAGATTATCATTTAAATTTGAAGGACGGATGAAACAATTCTCAGATAAGCAAAAGCTGAGAGAATTTACCTCCCACAAACCATCTCTACAGAGTATTTTGGAGGGACTGCTATAGATGAAAGTGTTCCTATGGTTTAATAGCTGTCACCACAGGTAATAAAACCACACTAAAGAAAGTAGAATAGCTAATTACTAAGAAAATGCAAAATTAAATTAACTATCTTCAAAGTCAATCAAGGTAGACAAAGAGTACAGAATATGATACCTAATATATAAAGAATGGAGGAGGAAGAAAAAGGAGGAGGAAAAAACAAAACAAAACAAAAAAAGAACCTTTAGATTGTGTTTGTAATAGCATATTAACTGAGTTAAGTTAGACTCTTAGATAGTAAGGAAGTTAACCTTGAACCTTTGGTAACCACGACCCTGAAACCTGCAATGCCAACAAGTACATACCTATCTATAATAACCCTAAATATAAATGAACTGAATGCACCAATCAAAAGACATAGAGTCACTGAATGGATAAAAAAACAAGACCCATGTATATGCTGCCTTCAAGAGACTCACTTTAAATCCAAAGACATACACACACTAATAGTGAAGGGATGGAAAAAGACATTTCATGCAACTCATAGGGAGAAAAAAGCAGGAGTTGCAGTACTTATATCACACAAAATAGACTTCAAAACAAAGAAAGTTACAAGAGACAAAGAAGGACATTACATAATGATAAAAGGGTCAGTCCAACAAAAATATATAACCATATAAATATCGATGCACTGAACACAGGAGCTCCTACATATGTGAAACAAATACTAACAGAATTAAAGGGGAAAGTAGAATGCAATGCATTCATTCTAGGAGACTTCAAGACACCACTCACTCTGAAGGACAGATCAACCAGAAAGAAAATAAGTAAGGAGACAGAGGCACTGAACAACACATTAGAACAGATGGACCTAACAGACATCTACAGAACTCTACACCCAAAGCAGCAGAATACACATTCTTCTCAAGTGCACATGGAACATTTTCCAAAATAGATCATATTCTAGGCCACAAAAAGAGCCTTGGTAAATTCAAAAACATTGAAATTGTAACAACCAGCTTCTCAGACCACAAAGGAATGAAACTTGAAATGAATTATGCAAAGAAAATGAAAAAGCCCACAAAAACATGGAGGCTTAACATGCTCCTAAATAATCAATGGATCAATGACCAAATAAAAACAGAGGTCAAGCAATATATGGAGACAAATGACAACAATAAGTCAACACCGCAAAATCTGTTGGACGCAGCGAAGGCCATGCTATGGGGAAAGTATATTGTAATACAGGCCTACCTCAGGAAAGAACATTCCCATATGTGCAGTCTAAATTCACAATTAACGAAACTAGAAAAAAAAGAGCAACTGAGACCCAAAGTCAGTAGAAGGAGGGACATAGTAAAGATTAGAGCAGAAATAAATAAAATCGAGAAGAATAAAACAATAAAAAGGATCAATGAAAGCACGAGCAGGTTCTTTGAGAAAATAAACAAAGTAGCTAAACCCCTAGCCAGACTTATCAAGAAAAAAGAGTCTACTCACATAAACAGAATCAGAAAAGAGAAAGGGAAAATCGCTACGGACAGCACAGAAATACAAAGAACTATTAGAGAATACTATGAAAAATTATATGCTAACAAACTGGATAACCTAGAAGAAATGGACAACTTACTAGAAAAATACAACCTTCCAAGGCTGACCCAGAAAGAAACAGAAAATCTCAGCAGACCAATTACCTGCAACGAAATTGAACTGGTAATCAAAAACCTACCTAAGAACAAAATGCCTGGACCAGATGGCTTCATCACTGAATTTTATCAGACATTTACAGAAGACGTAATACCCATTCTCCTTAAAGTTTTCCAAGGAGTAGAAGAAGAGTGAATACTTCCAAACTCATTCTATGAGGCCAGCATCAATCTAATACTAAAACCGGGCAAAGACACCACAAAAAAAGAAAACTACACACCAATATTCCTGATGAACATAGACGCAAAAATACTAAACAAAGTTTTAGCAAACCGAATTCAAAAATACATCAAAAGGATCATCCATCATGATCAAGGAGGATTTATTGCAGGGATGCAAGGATGTTTCAACACTCGAAAACCCGTCAACATCATCCACCATATCAACAAAAAGAAGGACAAAAACCACATGATCATCTCCATAGATGCTGAAAAAGCATTCGACAAAATTCAACAGCCATTCATGATAAAAACTCTCAACCAAATGGGTATAGAGGGCATGTACCTCAACATAATAAAGGCCATATATGACAAACCCACAGCCAACATACTTAACAGTGAGAAGCTGAAAGCTTTCCCTTTAAGATCAGGAACAAGACAAGGATGCCCAGTCTCCCCACTTCTATTCAACATAGTACTGGAGGTCCTAGCCATGGCCATCAAACACAAAGAATTAAAAGGCGTCCAGATTGGCAGGGAAGAAGTTAAACTGTCTCTGTTTGCAGATGACATGATATTGTACATAAAAAACTCTAAAGAATCTACTCCAAAACTACTAGATCTAATATCTGAATTCAGCAAAGTTGTGGGATACAAAATTAACACGCAGAAATATGTGGCATTCCTGTACACTAGCAATGACCTAGCAGAGAGAGAAATCAGGAAAACAATTCCATTCAAAGTTGCATCAAAAAAATAAAATACCTAGGAGTAAACCTAACCAAGGAAGTGAAATACCTATACTCTGAAAACTACAAGACACTCATGAGAGAAATTAAAGAGGATACCAATAAATGGAAACACATCCTGTGTTCATGGATAGAAAGAATTAATATTGTCAAAATTGCCATCCTGCCTAAAGCAATCTACAGATTTAATGCTATTCCTATCAAAATACCAACAGCATTTTTCAACGAACTAGAGAAACTCATTCTAAAATTCATATGGAACCACAAAAGACCCTGAATAGCCAAAGCAATCCTGAGAAGGAAGAATAAAGCTGGGGGGATTATGCTCCCCAACTTGAAGCTTTAGTACAAAGGCACAGTACTCAAGACAATTTGGTACTGGCACAAGAACAGACCCATGGACCAATGGAACAGACTATAGAGAGCCCTGATATAAACCCAACCATATATGGTCAATTAATATATGATACCGGAGCCATGGACATACAATGGGGAAATAACAGCCTCTTCAACATCTGGTGTTGACAAAACCAGACAGTTAACATGCAAGAGAATGAAACTGGATTATTGGTTAACCCCATACACAAAAGTAAACTCATAATGGATCAAGGACCTGAATGTAAGTCATGAAACCATAAAACTCTTAGAAGGCAACATAGGCAAAAATCTCCTGAATATAAGGAAGAGTGACTTCTTCCTGAACACATCTCCTCGAGCAAGGGAAACTAAAGCAAAAATGAACTCATGGGACTACATCAAACTAAAAAGTTTCTGTATGGCAAAGGACACCATCAACAGAACAAAAAGGCATCCTACAGTATGGGAGAATATATTTGGAAATGACATATCCGACAAGCGGTTAACATCCAGAATATATAAAGAACTTACAAGACTCTACACCCAAAAAGCAAATAACCCGATTAAAAAATGGGCAGAGGATATGAAAAGACAGTTCTCCAAAGAAGAAATTCAGATGGCCAACAGACACATGAAAAGATGCTCCACATCACTAATCATCAGGGAAATGCCAATTAAAATCACAATGAGATATCACCTCACACCAGTAAGGATGGCCACCATCCAAAAGACTAAGAACAACAAATGCTGGTGAGGATGTGGAGAAAGGGGAACCCTCCTACACTGCTGGTGGGAATGTAAGCTAGTTCAACCATTGTGGAAAGCAATATGGAGGTTCCTCAAAAAACTAAAAATACAAATACCATTTGATCTGGGAATCCCACTCCTTGGAATTTACCCAAAAAATGCAGCTTCTCAGATTCAAAAAGACATATGCACCCTATGTTTATTTTTTTTTATTTATTAAGGGATTATTGAAATACACTCTTATGAAAGTTTCACCTGAAAAAACCATGGGTTACTACATTTATCCATATTATCAAGTCCCCACTCATATCCCAACCCCTATGTTTATTGCAGCACTATTTACAATAGCCAAGATATGGAAGCAACCTAAGGTTTCCATCAGTAGATGAATGGATACAGAAGAGGTGGTACATATACACAATGGAATACTATTCAGCCATAAGAACGAAACAGATCCTGCCATTTGCAACAACATGGATGGAGCTGGAGGATATTATGCTCAGTGAAATAAGCCAGGCGGAGAAAGGCAAGTGCCAAATGATTTCCCTCATTTGTGGAGTATAACAATGAAGCAAAAGTGAAGGAACAAAATAGTAGCAGACTCAGAGACTCAAAGAAGGAACTAGTGGTTACCAAAGGGGAGGGGTGTGGGAGGGCGGGTGGGGAGGGAGGGAGAAGGGGATTGTGGGATATTATGTTTAGTACACATTGTGTGGGGGATCACGGGGAAAACAGTGTAGCACAGAGAAGGCAAACAGTGAATCTGTGTCATCTTACTACACTGATGGACAGTGACTGAATTGGGGTATGTGGGGACTTGATAATATGGGTAAATGTAGTAACTACATTGCTTTTTCATGTGAAGCCTTCATAAGAGTGTGTATCAATAATAGCATAATAAAGTAAAAATAAATAAGATGAAAAGTTGTCCCTGATTACAGATTATAATATTTAGATAAATATAAATCCCCATATACATTTTAAAAATCTGTAAAGATCTACATAAAAAATTAAGAATGGATTTTTGGGAGGGACAGATCACATAGAAACTCTCGCTTTTCCTATATTTCAAGTTTTTATAATAATTACATATTATCAGAAAACAAGGTAAATAGGATACTTCTATTTGGAAAGCCTTAAAATAATAAAAGAGGAAAAAGGAAAAAACACTGGGAACCTTGGGGAAGAGTATCCAATCTAAGTAATCAATAATTTTATTAGCAATGTGTAAAATCTTTTTTGTACTCTAGAACCAAGCCATCAATAATCAATAATCTAGTCACTGCATTCCATATTCCAAATTCCCCTACTATGATTTTAACCACTGTCAAAGGCTTTTGGGGTGAAAACAAATGGGTATAATAACATAATATGTAAGAAAGCTATACAGATAATTGACCTATTAAATATTGTGACTCACACACATACACCAAGGTTCATAAATAAAAGTATTACAGAACAAAACAGTGCTATCTTGTTATAGGGTAAATCATGACTATGGAATGAGCTTGAGAAGGGGTGTAAAGCTGGAACTATGTTGTGTCCAGTTTTGTGATGTTTAACTTAAAATTAAAAAAAACCTTAAAATATCAGTTGGCTGAATAAGCAGTTGAATGAAGCATCATATGTTTTTTAAAAGAATTAATTGGGACTTCAGTTCGGTTTTAAAGAATGGTTAGTCTGGGGAAAGAAAACAGCAATGTGGCCTGTTGTCTGAGGACAGCAGGGCCTACCTAGGCTAGGATCTTGGGGAGGGATTACAACGATAGGTGATGAGGAGCAGGTCAGGGAAGAGCAGCTAAATAATTAAAACATAGGACTGAAATAAAGAGCTATTATAGGATTTTGGTGTGGGAGTCACACACTAAAAGTGAATGCTTTCAGATTATTACCATGACAGCAGTTTGCATGATCAGCTTGGGAGACAGAGTCATTGTGGGAAAAAGTGGATGCAGTAAAAGGGTAAGAGTCTTAAAAGTGGTGTGTAATATCCAACATGTTATTTTTCAGGTAGAATATTGTTGCCTGCACAAGATTGGTTGCAAACAGTCAGAAAGACCTCCAAATTAGTGTAAAGAAGTATAACGTATGGTTGGGTAAATTAGAGAGCTCTGGGAAGTTTTAATTAAGTGCTTTGCCTGGATTCATCAGAGGTCATCTCACTCTGCAGCAGAAGATGCTATGACATCCTTGAATGATGGAGGATGCAGAGGAAGAGAGGCAATTACTATTGTACTAGTGAAGTCCTATTTGACTTGTTGAATGGAATAAGGTAGATAACTAGGTATGCTGAGGGTACTTAGGGCAATAGATATTGAGGACAATATTCAGCCGATAACTTAGGTTAAAAAAAGTAAATTGGGCGTTTCACAGCTGTTGCTACTTTTCCTTTCTTCTTCTTCTTGACAGGTAGCTTAGAATTTGGAAGAGGGAAGATTGCAGGGGATACATTATCTGGGTAATACCTCCAAGCCACAAAGAGAATTACTTTTTGAATCAAAAACAAAAAGTTCAGTTTTGTTTAGTTTACTGTTTAGCCCAAGGTAAGAAGTTACTGCTTCTGTTTCCTCTCTTCTTCCCCTATTCTCCCTTCACACTAACATCTAGCTCATGGCTTTGTACCCAATAGAATCATTCAACTTTAGAACTGTAAAGGTGTTTAGAGCAAGCAGAAGAGAACAAGGAAACTTCCTTCTCTGCATCTCACCCCCACAGGTTTACAGAGACTTAAGCCACATGGTCAAGAATGTTTGTCATTGTTACGGTGCTTAGTATTCTGCCTCAGATGTTATTTTTGCACTTGTTTTTTCATCCTTAGTAAATTCTAAGTTACTCAATGGAGGAACCTGGTTGTTAATTCTTCCCATCTGCTCCACTTGCACCCCACTGAGCATAGGGGTGAACCCCCTGAAAACATGATGCTGTCTCTCAAGTACTTCCCTTGCTCCAAATACAGTGCTGGTTTTATTTAATAAGTTGTGACAAAGATCATGCAGTAAAACTGATGTCTGGTAAAATGAAAATAAGTAGTTTTCATTAACACTTTTTGGACATTTTCATTCTTTGAGAATGAGTAATAAAACATGTAAGTGTTGTTAGAAAACAAAATTCAGTTGAGTAATTTGAAGATCTAATTGTCTTTGTTGCCTAATCCATGAATCAAGCAGCATGCCATGTAGCAAATACAAGGGAGCTCCAAAGAACTACAGCAAAGAAAAGGTTTTCAAAGGCAGAGAGGTGGTGAGATAAAGTCATGAATTAGCTAATTAGGACTAATTAGGAAATTTCAGACTGACTGGTTAAAGAGATTACACTCCTAGAGGAGACCTAAACTGCAATTAGATTAGATACTAAATTTTGGTTTGGTGATATGGCTTATTCAGCACAGGTGATTTCATTTTGGGCCTGTTGTCCCTTTAAGTGTTTATTTTTGTTTACTTAAGTCAGGAATTACATGTCAATCAAGCCTTACTGCCTCTGGGTCCCTCTGAGTAAGTGCTGTATAAAATATATAATAAAGAATGGACAGTCTACCTGTTTGTCCTAGAAAAACAGCAATTTCTCTTGATAAATAAAAGTTAATAATTAACGAATTTAATACAAATTTCAAACACTCTGTTTAAGGCCCTAGGTATATGTAGTAATCAAGGGGAATACGGACAGGAATAAAAATTAAATTCTGCCATTGAAACACTTACATCCAAGAATGGAGAAGAGACATGTGTAACACTAACCACAGAGCTATGAGGTAGTTTTAAATAAATTGTCATGTTGCATTTGAGCCGAGACTTTAAGCAGGTGGAGGAGGATGTTTTCCAGGAGTACATGTTTAAAATGGACAGTTTGGAACATAGAGAAAAGCACTAGAAAGTAAAACAAAAAGCACCCGTAAGTTCTCAACTAGGAAAGAACTATTAATATTTTAGTATATTTTTTCTTATATGCTTTAGAAAATAGCTTAAAGCAATATCTGCACGTGGCAACAAATAGAAACAGTATAGAAAGGCACACCACTGATAAAGGTGAACGATCCCTCCCCAGGGGTATGTCGAAACAAATTTCTAGGTGTCAGATGGAGTTGCTCATACCCGGTGTCGTGTCAGTAAACTGATCTTTCCAACTTCTGGGATCCGCCTGACCAGAAAGGCAGTAGTATATCCTGTCAGCCAAGCCCCAGACTCCAAATGAGCTCTGGCCTCTTAACTTCCTTGGTCCTTAATCTTTCTAAAGAAGGTCAGATACTTAACTCCAGGCAATCACGCATTTTCAGGGCTGACGCTTGTAATGCTATATAAAACTCGCTCTTGCCCAAACTACCTTGGGAAGAGTGTTCACTTGCGGTATTCTCCCAATCCATGGACTGTTTTGCCATTAACTGAAGGACATTAAACTCTTACTAAATTGTTTTAGCTTTGCTATTTGACAAGTAACAGCTAGCTTCCTTATGTGTCTCTCTGGAATTCACAATTAATTCTAAACTAATGCATAAAACTGCATTCACATACACATATATCCATGAAAGTGTATACAGATAGAATCACATTATCTAGCGTTCTGCACCTTGCTTTCTTTCCTAACAGCACAGAGAAACCCCCTCTCAGCAGAGTTGGTATTGTTCCATTGCGTGCATGGCTACTTAATACAACCAGAGGTACTGGCAGGTGATGGCCCCGGTGAGTAGGTGGGAGACGCCATTTCAGGATAAGCACAACTAAGAGACCACAGGGGGGCGGAGGGCAGGTGGGTAAGACAATTTGGTTGGTGCGTAGGTTATTAGTGAGATGACTTTGGGGGCCAGAGGATGGGCGCTGTAGAGTTCAACGTCAGCATTTTAGACTTTTACTTTCTTACAGTGGAGAGGAATAAGGAAGTTAGTTGGTTGGGGTGCGATGTGGGTTATCTGAAAAATGGCTTGACATGCTGAGAAATAGTGTCCAGATTGGAGCTGACATTCGAGTCTAGAACCGAGAAAGGATCTAAGGGTTGGAAAAACTACAGGCTGGTTTCTACCTATATCCTAGTCTTCTCTACTCCCTCCCTAATCTAAAAAATGTCCTTTCTTTATCCACATCGCACGAAGGAGCATTCCCCTGGTGCTTCTTCTTTTTCCCAGGCCCGAGGATAGAGACAGAGTCCACCTCCCAGCTATTTAACAAAACCCGTTTCTCCTTCCCCGCCCTCGCGCCGCGGGAATTCCGAGGTCTGAGCGGCCCTTCAACTGGGCGCTTTCAGCAGCAGAGATAGGACACCGCGGCCGCCAATCAGACCTCCCGGATCCCCGGATGTGAAGCCGTGCGCTATACAAAGGCGAGTTTCTACCCAGTTCTTCATCGGGCACAGTGACCAATAAACATTTCTCAGGCGATAAATGACAGGAAAAATAACCAGTTACAAACTAGTTTCGCTCACGCATGTGGAAATTCTCTTGCAAAGTCTCACCCACTAATGATTGTGATTGGATATAATTATGAAGAGCGGTAGAACTGTCTAATTAAAAGCGGGAGCGAGAAAAGTCGCAGCCAATAGGAAGATTCCCGGGAGTCGGGCGGGGGCTAGGTTTTCGTCTCGGCGGCAGAGGAGAATTGGGGGCCATTTTGTGAAGAGGCGAAGGGTGAGCGGTTGCGGAGTTGTTGCCGATCTCCAGCAGCAGTTGGCTTCTCCGCGTAGAACCCGGGAGTAGGGGATTCAGAATTGAATCTCTTCTCCCTACTCCCTTCTGGTAAGTGGAGGGGGAGGAAGCCGGGAAGTTACTGGGTTCCTGGGGAGAGCGACGGGGTGTGGGAGAGAAGACGAGGGAACCCTCCTCCCAGTCTAGTAACCAGGCCCCCATTTATTCTCTTTACATTGGGGAATTAGGTCTTACTCGGGGGAGAGTTTTACAGGCCTCAGCCTCTGTAGATTTAACCTGGTGTCCTCTAGGCCACGATTGGCAGAGAAAACGTCCTTTTTCTTTTTCGTTCTCTTGTGTTAACGGCACCTTTTCTTGCATTTTCTACGACCGTGAGGACTGCAGGAGAGAGATGAAAGGGAAGATGGAGATGCTCACTAGTATAGTTGAAGTTTAATATAGTGCCGATGCCTCCTGTTAAATTTAAAAATTGGCCGGGGGTTGGGGAAGGGTTACTAAGTAGATTTTGTACCGCAAGCCTCTAAATTCTGGAGCGTTACTGTAGGGCATAAAAATAAACATTGTAACAATAGACACTATTTTACCGATTATTTTCTGTTCTGTCAGCAGTGATAGACATCGCAGTAGTTGTTTTCAATTTTATTAAAAAAATATTGTAATCTTATTTGCATAATAACAGTAGTAATTAAAGCTGGCTTACTTTTTATCTGCAGGTTACAAATCACTTGAAATATATAAGTTAGTGGAACTTTGCTTGAGGTAGGTATTACTATCTTTCTCAGACAGAAACTGAGCCATAAGAGTTGCTAGTCGTAACTAAATCGGTAGCGAACTAGGAAAGATTTTTGGCGACTTAAGTTGGTCAAGTGGTTTTACCTAGCTATTGGAATACTAAGTTAAAAGTACTGTACTTGAATCTTTACAAGATCCAAATTAATGACAGCAACCACTGGCAATAACTGAAAATTCCCAAGCTGCACTTAGGAAAAATAATTAATGAGAATTGTATGTGTTATTAATGTAATGTCCTAAGATAACTCAACATTTGACTTTAAGGATAATTCTCACATTAATTTTCCAGACCCTCTAAACTTTGGCAAAAGTGCATACTTTTTATTAAACAAGTATAATAGAGCCTGTTTATAAAAAATATATAAATTTTTAAAGTATTACATTTATCCAAGAAATAGCCTTTTTTATCTATGTAAGATTCAGTTGATTTTATTTTTCATAACGTTACCAACAGAACTCTCACAACTGTTACCAAGTGCAGTTTAAACCCATACTGCAAGAAAAATTCATGCCTTAGGAAACCTATTTGATAGAAAGTAAAATATTCTAAGCTGTGCATTTGATTTTCTCACCATGTAAACGTTGTAATAGGTTTCAAAACCGTTGCTCTTAGGTATTTTTTTTTTTAAAGCCTGAACGTGTATTATCACACGGGCTTAAAAAAAACTAAAGTTTAGCACTCTGGAGAACTTAAAAATGAGAAAAGGGCAATGACTGGTTAATTTAGGAAATAATACACCTAATATTGTTGGCAACTAGAAGGAGAAAGGTAAGGAATTAATATTTAAGAACAATTATTGATGACAACTGAAATTTATAGAAGGGACTTTCCTTGCCTTGAGGTGTTAAAAATACGGGTCCCTTGGGGTCAGCAAGGAAACAATTCCATTGAGTTACTGTCCATTTGGGACATAAGTATCTGAAACAATTCTAGATGTGTTTTCAAATAGGTGGCATTAACAACTTTCGTTTGGCTAGAGGGGAAGGATTTAAGGATAACTAAATTGTAGGTCTCCTGACCTTGTATTTCCCAATGCTCAGAGCCATGGGAGTGCTTGGTGGTGGTTACACTCTTCCTTCTGTAGATAATTATACTTGTGATTAGGTCTCTAGAGGGTTTCATATAGATAGCATGTGACCTTGTTTTAGGTGGAATTGTTATAGAAACAAGGAATAAGTTCCAAAATAGCTAGTTATTCTCATCTTAAAGATTGATTTATATTAACTGGTCAAGTGGTCAGTGTGTGAGATGTTAACTGGGGAGTGTGACACTTGAATCTTGATCTAGGAGTTAAGAGAACTGGATTGTATCCCCCCTCCTGCTAATTAGTTGCTAGCATCAGGCAAATCAGTTAAACTTCGTGGATTTCGTTTTGTGCCCACAAGGCCCGGACACCACTTAATGTGTTTTAATTTAAAATTTCTATAACTTAGTCATTTGTTGTCAGAAGACTGAAAAGTGTACAGAAATATTTTTATTTTAAAAGCAGTTTTTTGTATTTTATTTTATTTTTATAACTGCCTTAATAGCAATATTTCAGTCTTCACATAATTTTATTAGTAATTGTTTTGGGGGAATCATTATTTGCTCATGCTTACTATGTATATTCACACCTATTGGGATCAAGGCAGGTAATGGTTTTGTGCACAATAAATTTACTACCAAATTGTTTGGTGAGAACCAGAACTATTAGATGGAGCATAATTTCATGTGTTCTCTTAGATACTAGAAATTAAGGGTTTATAAAGTGAAAAAGGATTAGTACAGGTAATCCATGGTGCATTTACTGTGGGAGGGCTAAATGTTCCCTATTAAACTCTACAGGGTGCTGGTAAAAATTAGCAAGAGGGGTAGTAGTTAAACCAGATAGGTAGGCTCTCCACCACCAGAGTTTTTAATTTGGTTGGGTGGGCCCCAAGAATTTGCATTTCTAATAAAGTGCTGAGTGATGCTGGTTGGCCTACCTCACTTTGAAAAGACGCCTTTGGAAGAAGGGATCCAAACCTCCAGAGGTTTGACAAAGTATAACCTAGGTACAGTGTTAATTGCAAAGCATTACAGTTAGGTGCTAAAGTTCTTTGGTGTTTTTTTATGAATGATAGCGCATCATTTTAGCATAACATCTTGGGAAACATCATCTGAACATTGAAAGGTACATTTTCTTTCCATTGTAACTGCTGCTTTTTAAACTTCTGTCTTGTGACACGTGCAAAGGATTTGTAGATGAGCCACAAAGTTACTGTTAACATAATCCTGAAAATTTTGAATACCAGGTTCAAGCTGACACCAAATAAGAAAATAGAATGTTTTACCATAACCGTACATCACTGACTGGAGTTAACATTCAAATAAATGTACATTTTCTATAGTTAGTACGTTTGTACAATTAAACACATTCCAAATGTAAAAGTAACTAACTTAGATGTCATGCCTAAACTGATCTGCTACTTAAGAAAAATTTGCAGTAAAAATTTCAGAGTTTTAGTACCTGTTCTGTTGCAGAAGTCATTCACACATAATTGACTCAAGGAACACTTTTTTTAGTTTACTGACATTTGTAAAGGAGAATGAAACCTCATAGCTGAATATTCAAGTGTGAGTGCAACCAGTTCATTTTTTGTGTTCAAACATCTGCAGTCTCATTGCAAATTTTGTTGTAGCTGATGAAACAGCTAGTCTGTCATGTAATTATTTAGGGTGGTGTTAGGAATCAGGGTCCTAGAATTCATATCTTGGAATTAGCTATACATATTAGTTTATAAACGGTGGTACCAAAGAAATTCCTTAAAGACCATGAATTATTTTTCATCTATTTTATGATGTTGAATATTCAGAATTCATAATCTATTTCTCCTTCATCTATGGTTTTTTCATTCTGTCGGTGGAATATGCTCCTTAAAGCATCTTTTCCCCCTTTTGTAGAACCTGTCAGGTCTTGTGATTTGAACCAGCTATTCTCACTATTTTGAGAATAGGTGTCATTTCTAGTATATATCTGCATGGTAGACCATTCCCTTTCAGTCTGTGTCAGAGAAAAACTACACTGACTTAAAATTTAAAGCTCATGAATCTGCTTACCTTCATGACCTTGATAATTGGGCATTCGCTCACTTCTTCATCTCTGTTGGCTTCGTTTTTCTATATTTTCTTTGCCCCAAACTGCTGATTATCATAGTTGAATGTAGACATTTTTTCCCCCTAGACCTTGAAGGCATACAGGCACGTATTTGGTTAATTTTAGTCATCTGCTTACTGATATTGAAGATTTGTGAAGACAGTCACTGGTAGAGGTGATGGTTCTATAGAGGCTCTTCCCATCCCAGGAGAATGTTATGCTTTACCAAAATGTGTTAGATGCAATGGACAGATGTTTCTGTCTTGGGGGTTTATGGCACAACATTTTTGAGGAACTCTGACTCAAACTGTCCCTTCTCCTTTCACAGGGCAGCAAGGCGAACCCCATCCCTACTCAATGGAGCTCAGCTTTGATTTTTAACCTCCTTCCCCACCCTTCCAGAACACACACATTCCCGTTCCAAAACTGATTTTATAAAGATATTTTAAACATAATGATGCAACTTGGTGTGCACTACGGCAAATTTACAGGTGTTTTTTTTTTAATGTTTCCAAAAACGGGACTTGGATTTAAGATGTAATTTTTAAAATTCTATTTCTATTTTTTTGCAGCAGTTGGGTTTAGAGGAGGAGGAGCCTTTTAGCCTCTCATAAACTGACCTCTCTACTTCCTCGTGTATTTTTAAGATTGATTGATAATGTGGAAAAGGGCTTTGCTTGTCTGCTACTAAGAACTTTACCCTTGCGGTTTTTGTGGAAACTGCTTGTGGAAAAGAAAAAGAAATGAACTTTACTGACTTGACATTTTTGCACCTCCCGTTTTTCTAATCTGGGCTATTTTTATTTTTGTTTTTTTACAGTGAGATTTTTTTGATCTTCAGCTACAGTAAGTTACTCCAGTTTTTTTTTTACATTTTTCCTGACTTTCCGCTGATTTCCTTTTTGTTGTTGTTACTAGTTACTATTATTTATTATTATTATATTTATGATGGTGATGATGATGATGATAATAACACTGATGATTTTTAACCGGATTAAAATCAAGTTTTTCTGAATGTTCATAAGAATTTCTCCCGCCTCCTGATTGACTTTGGAGTTTTGCATCTTGGGAGAGAAAGTGAATGCATTATTAGCATTTTTAAGTGGATTGATCACATAAACCTTTTCTCTCCCAACCCCACCCTTGCCCTCATCCCTTTCCCCAGGCTCGAAAGAATTTTACTGGCTGTTAAGTCTGTGACCTTATTTTTCCTGATCTTAACTTAACTGTTTTAGAGCATCTCTGGACGTCTGTATTTTTAATTTTTTTATTTTTGTTTTTTTATTTTTAATCTTTAATTTGTTAAATTTTTACGCTGTGCTGCAATAAAATGTGTGTGGTACTGTTTAACACCTATGATGGTGATGGCATTTTCCCAGAAAGCCATCTTCCTCCTGTTTCCCTTGAAACCCCATCCTGCTTTTCCTGTACACTATCCCTCACAAACCACAAGCTGCAGCAACATGGATGCCCAGCCTGGAGCAGCAGCAGCCAGGATGACCTGGAGCCAGGGGGGCCTTCGGAACAGATGCACACCCTTCCTGGGTGATGGTAAGAGGTGTGAGGTCCACTTGGTTTCATTGCAAAAACTAGGAAATATACCTGTGTAAGTTTAGTTGATGGTAGTGTAGATGATAGCTTCTGGAAATGTTTAGGCTGAGGCCTTAATGTGTATATCTCAAGAGATGTTTCCCAAATGGAGGTCACCTCAGTTTTTTGTAAATTAATGAAATTATGAGTGTCTGTCTTGGGCAGACTGAGAATTTTTGATAACTGCAAAGAGCAGCTGAAGCTTACTGGTACTTTGGAATGAAAATGGCTTGTAATGAGCAACAAGACACATATGTTAGGTGGTCCTTAGATTATTCCAAATTAATAAAAATTTTCTATCACTTAGAATAATCTTCCTTGGGTTTGTGACAACAATTTTAGATTGTATTCCATTTAAACTTTTTCAGTAAAATTAAACATGAATCAAACCACAAGAAACATGGTATAATAGTAAAATACTGTCTTGCTGGAAGGTGTTTTTTGAACGGGTATGTAGGCTTTTTTAACTTTAGCAGGGAAATCTACTGAATCTCTATCCAAATCAGGAAAAATCTAGGGCTGACCTCTTTTTCAATGACAACTTATGGCCCAGCTGGATATAGGGGAATCCAGTTTATTCCCAAAGGTGATAGGAAGGAGTGAATAGCCAAAGAATTTTAGCAACCTGTAGTGTTTTACTGATAAGAGTGGGAAATCTTGATGACTCACTTTTAAGGTTGCTTCAGTAGATTTTGAGCTGGGGGAGGAAGGAGAAGAATGATTTTTTAAAGGCATTTTCAGTGCTGTGGTACTAGGGTAAATCACATACTTGACCCTTTTACCTTATACTGAAAGTAAAATCAAAGTGGCCACTGAAGGTACCCTCAAAGGAAAACAATAAGTTAATTAAAATGTTGGGAGGTTATCTGGAAGAGGAATAAAGAATTTCCTTTGTAGATTCAAGTGTTATTTGAGGCCCTCTATCGTTTATACCTCTTTGTTGCTGTCATTGTCATTGTGTGGCTGCTGTTCACTGTAAGTTTAAATTGTTCCGTAACTCAACAGATCAGTTATTTTGTGGGTCATGTTCTGGTTTGGGGAATACAAAAAGGAATAGTTCTTCAGGGACTCATAACCATGTAAAGGAGAAGGTGAATGAGATAATGTCACTATATGGTTAGAGTTAAGCACAGAACTATAGAAGCATGCAAAAATGCACGCCTGATAGACTCTTCAGAGGCCAGGAAATGCTTTTAACAGAGAAAGGGAGTTGAACTCAATCCTAGAGAATTATGACCACATTAGAGAAGTTTTAATGCCATGCCAAGGAGTTTGTTGAGCTGTTGAAAGATTCTGAACTGGCAAGTGACATCAGAGTTTCGTTTTTAGAAATGTAATTTTGATAGCATTGTGGAATGGCTTAGAGGAGAATATTGGAAGTAGGTGATAAATAAGGAAGATACCAAAATAGAAGAATCATGACTTGGCCTGGTCAGAAGCAGTAGTATTCGGATTAGAGGGAAGGGGATGTAAATTTAGGAGGATTTGGCAGTGGCTTTCATAGGAAGAGGGAGGGATTATTCCTGACCCCTAGTTTATAGCTTCTGGGAAGGGGAATAGATACTGGTTAAACAAAGGGAGCAGGTTAGGGCTGAGAGTAGGAAAAAGCAATTTAAATATTTGAGATGGTCATCTTAGAGATGTTTACTTACTAAACATTTGAGTGCTTATTCTGAAAAATCATCATTAGGCTTGGGCATATAGGGATGACAAAACATACTGTCCCCTGCCTTCTTGGGATTTATAGACTATTGAGGAGAGAAATAACAATGAACAAATACACTTTCTCATTTTAGATCCATGGAGGAAAACAACAGGGTGAGATGATAGTAAGGAATCAGCTTTAGAATGTGGAGGTGGGAGATGGCTGCCAGTGAAGAGATCATAAAGGGAATAGATGTTAAAATTGAGATTTGATAGTGGATTATCATACTTGAAGGCACAGATAATGGGTGGGGGTCAGGGTTGGGGTGGGGAATGGCAGACTTGGCATCCGAGCAAGAAATACTGGGGAATAGTCACCAAAAATGCATGGAGTAAGAGATAAAGTTGGAAAGGTAGACAAGTAACAAAGCACAGTACACAGGTCCTTGTAGGGCCATTATTAACATAATAGGTTATCTTGGGCACAATAGGAATCTGTTAAAGGAATATGGAGAGTCCCATTTCCTTCAGAATTTCCTTCTGGCCATGCAGGGAAAGTTAGTAATGAAGATTGAGTAGGCCTCTATCTTAATCTTCAGAAAGCAGGTATCCTAGGCCTGTGAATACTTGCCCTGGTTTTCAAATGAGTTTTCTTTGAATGTAAAAGTGAGCAAATGTAATTTATAGATAACAGATTGGTCAGGGTCTAGGAAGTTACTAGTTAATTCTGCAACACCCCTGTTGGGTCAGACATGATAAAATTGCTTTTTCATTTGAAAGAAAAAATGAAGTAGAATTTGAATTTCTTTTGGAAATAATAGTCTGGAAACTTTACCGTGTGATTTCATAAATACTATTCTCATTTTGGAGATGAAAATACCGAAGCACAGAAGCACAGAATTTAGAATTTAGTTAATGGTGAAACATGGATTTAACTCAGGCAGTTACACCTGCAGATTTCAACCCTTAATCATATTAGACTGCCTATACTTTGACATGTGAAGTATTCTAGGAAAAATGAAACTTTAATTTGGTTAGGGTACACCTCCCCCCCAGAAAAAGGCTTTTCTTTTTTTAAGTTTTAAACTAAATGTCATATTCTGTTGTTTAATTCACAACATTTAAATGGCATGAAGCGTCCAAGTTAATTATTTAGTAGATGTAGCGTTGTGGTATAATTTGGATGTGACATTCTTTTAGGGAAGTAAACATTTTAAAAGTGAGTTTTATTTGGGAAAAAAGTTGTATTTATGATTTAAAAAAACCACACCCCAGAGGGATGTGTTACTAAATCTAATGGTCCTTTTTCCATCTTCATCACTCTTGACCTGTTAGTGTGATTTAACCAAAATTTGAGCTACTTCTGTCATTGAAATATTTTTTATTGGGCTTCCAGGTTTTTTTTTCTGTGTCTTGCCTTGCTATTACTTCTTTTCTCTCAGTTGGGGTGCTCTGTGGTTCAGCCCTTCCACTACTATGTTCTAGTCATACTTCCTGCGTTACTTCTTTCAGTCACGTGATTTTATATACCATCTATAAGCTGATGATTCCCACACTTATGTAATCAGCCTGGACTTCTCTTGGATGACATACCCATCTATCCCGTTACGTACCTGACAGCTTCCTTGACTGTTAAGGACATCAACTTAGAATCCAAAACAATAGCTCCTGCTATATAGTTTACTCAAACTAGCTCCTTCTGCAGTGTTGCCCGTTTCAGTTAGTGAAAATCATGGTCTTGTCATTTAGGCCAGATTTTAAGAAGCCACCCTTGACATTTTTTCTTTGTTACACCTCACCTTTGGCCTTGTAGAAAATCCTGTCAAGGCTTCCTTAAAAATATAAAAAGAATTCACCACCTGTACTACCAATTTCAAGTCACCATTGTCTCTCCTGTGCATAATCGCAATAGATACATGTTTGCTTTGAGCCTTCCTTCCAGTGTGTGGTAGCTAGATTGATTCTGTTAAAAACTAATGCTTGAAAAATGCATTGCCTGAAAGTTTCTGCTTGAAACCTAACCTAGTAGCTGCCTTTGCAGCCTTAAAAGTTAAAGTTTTATTGTGATTTACAAGATAACACCGTACATTATCTGTGCTTTAAAAGACAGTACTATAATGAGCAACACAGGATTGGTTTTGCTTCTGATTTATATTGTAGATATACTTCAACTTCGGATTCTGTGTCTGGGTGTAAGTAGCATGACTAGCCTCTGTAGTGTAGGGATTTATTTAGTAAGCAGTTTTGATACTTAAGTTGAAGAAATAGGTTCAGCTGTGATGAAGTAAGTCAGGTTAGCATTTGATGGCATAGCTGCTGTGTTGCTTGTGAGGGGGCTGTAATCAAAACTTGGAAGAACTACTGTATTTAAAAATTTTTATTTTCCAGTGAGAATGCGATAGTTGTTTTTGAGATAGCTGTAATAGAGTAGAAAATAGCTGAATTTTTCTTTCTACCTAATCTGATTCCAACTTTACCAGTCTGGAATATTGTTTCCCATTTACATGAAATCTTCAGCTTTTGTGTTGGTCTCAGAACTAATGTAATTCTTAAGGAGTTAATCAAACTAATCTT
>JAVSCE010013445.1:0-35143 GCA_032199065.1 Smutsia gigantea
AATATATCACCAGATTTACATATTAAATTGTTCTTCTGGGCACAGAGTAGAAAGAATATTTGAAAGCCTGAGTGGAAACTGGGAGACCATGTAACAGATGACAAAGGTAGTCCAGGTGAGAAATACTGTAGACTGAGTAAGAGGACTGGTGGTGAGAAGTCAAAAGGGGCCAAATTCAGAAAATATTTGGAAGGTAGAATTGAGAGGACTTGCTGATATAGGAGGTACAGCAGGCAGTACTTTGTTCAGAGTCAAATACAGAGCAGATAAAATCCAGAATGACAACATTAACATACTAAGATATTTAATAAAATGTTCTCATTCATCCTGAGAAAACACAGATTTCCTTAAAGAATTAGGCTTTCAACTGAATGACCCATCAGAGAATAAAGGGACTCACAGAATTCCTTATAAAGAATCTTACCAGTTGCTAATAATTCTTGTAAGTGGCTAATCAAGAGCTGGAAAAGAAAAAACAAAGAATGGTAATTTTTATGATGATTATTATTTTGTGAACAATGTACGTGGATCTGGATTTTAAATCACAAGTGTTAAATGTTTCTGTTTTATTTTGCCACAGACTTCTACTCTGTCTGCTGGTACCTGGCAAGTTTAATTATAGTAAGAAAAACAAAAAAATTGACAACTTAAAAATTTATAAAACCAGGTTGGTTAAGTTGAAAGTACTCTCTTAGAGAAGGATGCTAGCTATACTTTATTTTTGAGTTATTGGGCACCATCAAAAACGTAGACATTCAGAGAAAGCAGCATATATCAGAAAATTGACAGCTTTGTGGATTGCTTGAAATGTAGGAGTAAGATATATTTTTTGAAAATACCAGGGGAAAGGAGTAAAACTTCCCAAATGTAGAGAGCTCAGTGATTAAGCATATAGTCAATAAATTCTGACAGTAGGCATGCAATGAGAGTTTGGGTATTTCACACACCACCACTATGCACCAGACAGATAAACACACACCCACTAATTTTCTCACTGACTTTGATGACTTCACTCCATTTCATCTACAGTCAAAAAGACAGGTTTTTAAGTCATTTATTGTTGATTCCACTGGGAACATCTATCCAGAATGTGGCTTATTTGTGGTAGGTCACAGTGAGAGGTGAATCAGTTGGTGATGACAGATAAATAGATAAATAGATGAATATATGATAGCTAGACAGGCACTAAAACAATTGTAGTTGGACTGTTGTAGTTGAAAGGAAGGTGAATATATCTAATATGACATTCTGTGAAATTCCTGGTTTATTTTTTATTACTTAGGCATTTTTTATGAGTTTAGAAACTAAAGACTAAAAAAGAACCAATGAACAAAAAAACAAAGATAATTTGCAGTGCTTAAAGTTTAACCCTTAATTTGCATTAAAAATGTCAAAGTAAGAAACACCTAAAAATACAACATGATCAAATAGAATGAGCAAGAGTAGATTTTGTCAAGCTAGCCTGACTTTTCTAACTTAAGCTAGGTTATCAGGTTTACTGGGGTGAATAATCGATAAGTCAAAACTAGTAGTTAGCAAATAGGGACTGTGCATTATAATAATTTCATTTAGCCTTCAAACAGCTCCAAGATGTGGTTATTATTATCTCCCTTTCATATGATAAAGAACCAAGAGTTTCAGAAATATAGGTAAAGTGAGTGGTGGAACTATGATTCAAACTCATACTCTTTTCATGGTATTTCTACACACTTTTCTTAGTAAGTCTCTTAAGCAATAGGAAAATCTTTTCCTTAGATTGAAAGAAATGGTTAGGAGGTAAATTTTAGCTCAGAGAAAGGAAGTTTATTTGTTCTATAAAAAAAGGATATCTATTAAACACTCCAAGTAAAATGGACTTTCTCAGGAGGTATTGAGATCTCTTCCAGCTCTAAGATCAAGTCTATATTCTATAATCATGATGAAATAAATTAAGAATGGGATTTTATCATACAATTCAATTTGTTATAAAAAGAGAGTCAGTAGGTATATATCACTGGTGACAGCACCCAGAGAAGGTGAGGAATGATAGACCTGTAACCTCTTTACCACTGTGTAGGGAATTACACTCAGTTGCCTTTGCCTTGCAGAGCACTAAGGACTGAAACTAGGTTGGATTGAGAATACTAACTACAGGGAACTACTCCTGAGCTGATTCATGTGTTTCTCAGATTAACCAGTAAAATAAAAACAACAGATAGTTTCTGACCCCTACAATGTTACCCTTATCTGCTGCAAGTTTTGAAATGAGATCTGATATTTACTTCACATCTTGACAAAAGCAAACTCTATCTTCTCACAGAAACGCAAACAAAATTATGGGTCTGCCTGGTATTTTAGATTCTTTTTAGTCCAATACAAAATACATTTAAGAGAAAAGGAATGCTACCTTGATCTAACCACAAATCTCCTTATTACACAGATGCTTCTCAGCTGATGCACTGGAACTATATCGGCTATGTTCCTATCTCCTAAGAAGTACTTCCTCTGATTTATTTCCATTTTGACCTTCAGCTATGGTTCAGGTGGACTAACTTATAACTTTCATATTCATACATAAATGGTAGCTATTGCTCTAGCATTAAGTAATATCTATTTAAAAACATGGGTGACCATTTTTATTATGGCTACTGATAATGACAAGAAAAATTAAAAGAAAGCTGACATTTCTCAAGATGTTTTGAAATATAGATATTTGCTTTTGACTCTCAAACTCTTCAAATGAACTGTGCTTTATACCTTTATTATCAGTGAATATTATCTGATGTGGTTATGAACATACTAGAATTTATATAAGATATGTAAACTGCATTTAGTATAAGTGCTGGCAAGGATTTGCAGCAACTGGAGCACTCTTACCTGCTGGTTGGAATATAAAATAGTTTGACCACTTTGGTAAATAGTTAAGTAGTCTCTTAAATTTTAAATATATAACTATCAAAGTATCCATTCATTTTATCCTAAGTACTTGCTTTTGGTGTAAACATACCTGTCCATCAAAGATGTATATGCAAGTATCCATCAAAGCTTTATTTGTAATTGCCCCAAACTAGAAACAACCCAAATGTACATCCACAGGTGAAGAGATAAACAAATGTGGTATATCCATACAGTGGAATTCTATTCAGCAATGAAGAGGAATGAATGATTGGTGTATACTACAATGTGGATGAATCTCAAAATTGTTATGCTTAGTGAAAGGAGTACATGTTGTGTGGTTCCATTTATATACAATGCTAAAAAAAAATAAGCAAATTAATCTCTAGTGGGAAAAAGCTGATCAGTGATTGCCAAGGGAAATGTGTAGGATTGGGATGAGCCAAGAAGACCCCTTAGCATTTTTTTATGAAGTTTTCATTGATATACACTCTTATGAAGGTTTCACATGAAAAACATTGTAGTTACTATATTCACCCACATCATCAAGTCCCCCCATACCCCATTGAAGTCACTGTCCATCAGTGTAGTAAGATGCCACAGTATCACTACATCTTCTCTGTGCTACACTGTCTTCCCCCTGACCCCACAAACATCATGTGCACCAATCATAATAACCCTCAATCCCCTTCTCCCTCCCTCTCCACCTACCCTTTCCCACCACTCCCCTTTGGTAACTGCTAGTCCCTTCTTGCAGTCTATGAGTCTGCTGCTTTTGTTCCTTCGGTTATGCTTTGTTGTTATACTCCACAAATGAGAGAAATAATTTGGTACTTGTCTTTCTCTGCATGAATTATTTCACTGAGCATAATACCTTCTAGCTCCATCCATGTTATGGCAAATGGTATGATTTGTTTTCTTCTCGTGGCTGAATAGTATTCCATTGTGTATATGTACCACTTCTCCTTTATCCACTCATCTACTGATGGACACTTAGATTGCTTCCATTTCTTTGCTATTGTAAATAGCAGTGCATATGTCTTTTTGAATCTGTGATCTTGTTTCCTTCGGGTAAATTCCTAGGAGTGGAATTCCTGGGTCAAATGGTATTTCTGTTTTTAGTTTTTCGAGGAACCTCCATATAGCTTTCCAAAATGGTTGAGCTCATTTACAATCCCACAAAGCAGTCTAAGAGGGTTCCCCTTATTCCACATTCTCGCCAGCATTTGTTGTTCCTAGTCTTTTTGATGGTGGCCATGCTAACTGGTGTGAGGTGATATCTCATTGTGGTTTTAATTATTTGGAGTTCCCTGATAATTAGTGATGTGGAGCATCTTTTCATGTGCCTGTTGGCCATTTGAATTTCTTCTTTGGAGAATTGTCTGTCCACATCCTCCAACCATTTTTTAATAGAGTTATTTGCATTTTGGGTGTTGAGGTGTGTGTGTTCTTTACATATTTTCAATGTTAACCCCTCGATGGATATGTCATTTACAAATAAACTCTTCCATAGTGTGGGATGCCTTTTGGTTCTACTGATGATAGAAGCTTTGCTCTACAGAAGCTTTTCAGTCTGATGTAGTCCCAATTGTTCATTTTCACTTCTGTTTCCCTTGCCCAAGGATATGCATTCAGGAAAAAGTTGCTCATGCTTATATTCAAGAGATTTTGCCTATGTTTTCTTCTAAGAGTTTTATGGTTTCATGACTTACATTCAAGTCTTTGATCCATTTCAAGTTTACTTTCATGTATTGAGTTAGACAATAATCCAGTTTCATTCTCTTACATGTAGCTGTCCAGTTTTGCCAACACCATTTGCTGAAGAGGCTGTCATTTCCCCATTGTATATCCATGGCTCATTTATCATGTATTAATTGACTGTATATGTTTGGGTTAATATCTGGGCTCTCTGTTCTATTCCATTGATCTATGGGACTGTTCTTGTGCCAGTACCAAATTGTCTTGATCACTGTGGCTTTCTGGTAGAGCTTGAAGTCGGAGAGCTTAATCCCCCAGCGTTATTCTTCCTTCTCAGGATTGCTCTGGCTATTTGGGGTCTTCCGTGGTTCCATATGAATTTTAGAACTATTTACTCTTGTTTGTTGAAGAAAGCTGTTGGTATTTTAATAGGGATTGCACTGAATCTGTAGATTGCCTTAGGCAGGCTGGACATTTTGACAATATTAATTCTTCCTATCTATGAGCATGAGATGTATTTCCATTTATTGGTGTCTTCTTTGATTTCTCTTATGAGTGTCTTCTAGCTTTCAGTGTGTAGGTCTTTCACTTCTTTCATTAGGTTTATTCCTAGGTATTTTATTTTTTCTGATGCAATTGTGAATGGAATTGTTTTCCTTATTTCTCTTTCTGCTAGTTCATTGTTAGTGTATAGGAATGTAACAGATTTTTGTGTATTAGTTTTGTATCTTGCAACTTTGCTCAATTCAGTTATTAGTTCTAGTAGTTTTGGAATGGATTCTTTAGGGTTTTTTATGTACAATATAATGTCATCTGCAAACAGTGACAGTTAAACTTCTTCCTTACCAGTCTGGATGCATTATATTTCTTTGTGTTGTCTGATTGCTGTTGCTATGACCTCCAGTACTATGTTGAATAATAGTGGAGAGAGTGGGCATCCTTGTCTTATTTCTGATCTTAAACAAAAAGCTTTGAGCTTCTTGCTGTTAAGTATGATGTTGGCTGTAGGTTTGTCATATATAGCCTTAATTATGTTGAGGTACTTGGCCTCTATACCCATTTTGTTGAGAGTTTTTATCATGAATGGATGTTGAATTTTGTTTAATGCCTTTTCAGCTATATGGAGATGATCATGTGGTTTTGTCCTTCTTTTTGTTGATGTGGTGGATGATGTTGATGGATTTTTGAATACTGTAACATCCTTGCATCCCTGGAATAAATTCTACTTGATCATGGATGATCTATTTGATGTGTTTTTAATTCAATTTGGTAATATTTTGTTGAGTATTTTTGCATCTATGTTCATCAGGGATATTGGTCTGTAATTTTCTTTTTTTGTAGTGTCTTTGCCTGGTTTTGGTATTAAGAGTGATGCTGGCCTCCCCAAATGAGTTTAGAAGTATTCCCTCCTCTTCTCCTTTTTGGAAAACTTTAAGGAGGATGGGTATTAGGTCTTCACTAAATGTTTTATAAAATTCATGGTGAAGTCATCTGGTCCAGGGGATTTTGTTCTTATGTAATTTTTGATTACCAATTCAGTTTCATTGCTGGTAATTGGTCTGTTCAGATTTTCTGTGTCTTCCTGGATCAGCTTTCATTGCATTCTTCTAGAAAGTTGTCCATTTCTTCTAAGTTATCCAGTTTGTTAGGATATAGTTGTTCATAGTATTCTCTAATAATCCTTTGTATTTCTGTGGTGTCCATAGTGATTTTTCCTTTCTCATTTCTGATTTTGTTTATGTGTGTAGACTCTTTTTTTCTTGATAAATCTGGCTAGCAGTTTATCTATTTTATTTTCTCAAAGAACCAGCTCCTGCTTTCATTGACTCTATTGTTTTATTTTTCTCGATTTTATTTATTTTTTCTTTAATCTTTATTATGTCCCTCCTTCTACTGACTTTGGTCCTCATTTGTTTTTTTCCTAGTTTCATTAATTGTGAGTTTAGACTGTTCATTTGGAACTGTTCTTCCTTCCTGGGGTAGGCCTGTATTGCAATATACTTCCCTCTTAGCACGGCCTTCACTGCATCCCACAGATTTTGCGGTGTTGAGTTACTGTTATCATTTGTCTCCATGTATTGCCTGACCTGTTTGTATTTGGCATTGATCCATTGATTTTTTAGAAGCATGTTAAGCATCTATGTGTTTGTGTGCTTTTTTGTTTTCTTTGTATATTTATTTCTAGTTTCATACCTTTCTGGTTGAGAAGCTGGTTGGTACAATTTCAATCATTTTGAATTTACTGAGACTCTTTTGGTGGCCTAGAATATGATCTATTCTTGTAAATGTTCCATATGCACTTGAAAAGAATGTGTATCCTGCTGCTTTGGGGTGGAGTGTTCTGTAGATGTCTGTTAGGTCCATCTGTTCTAGTGTGTTGTTCAGTGCCTCTGTGTCTTTACTTATTTTCTGTCTGGTTGATCTGTCCTTTGGAGTGAGTGGTGTGTTGAAGTATCCTAAAATGAATCCATTACATTCTATTTCCCCCTTTGCTTCTGTCAGTATTTGTTTCACATATGTAGCTGCTCCTGTGTTGTGTGCATAGATATTTATAGTGGTGATATCATCTTGTTGGACTGACCCCTTTATCATTATGTAATGTCCTTCTTTGTCTCCTCTTACTTTGTTTGAAGTCTATTTTGTCTGATACAAGTACTGCAACTCCTTTTTCTTCCCTATTAGTTGCATGAAATATCTTTTTCCATCCCTTCACTTTTAGACTGTGTATGTCTTTGGGTTTGAAGTGAGTCTTTTGTAGGCAGCATCCAGATGGGTCTTGTTTTTTTATCCATTCAGTGACTCTATGTCTTTTTATTGGTGCGTTCAGTCCATTTATGTTTAGGGTGATTATCAATAGGAATGTACTTATTGCCATTGCAGGCTTTAGATTAGTGGTTACCAAAGGTTCAAGGGTAACTTCCTTACCATATAACAGTCTAACTTATTACACTTAGTATGCTATTATAAATGCAATCTAAAGGTTCTTTTTTTTCCTCCTTTTTCTTCCTTCTCCATTCTTTATATATTAGGTATCATATTCTGTACTCTTTCTCTATCCCTTGAATGACTTTGGGGGTAGTTGATTTGATTTTGAATCTGCTTAGTAATTAATTGGTTTACTTTCTTTACTGTGGTTTTATTTCCTCTGGTGACAGCTATTTAGCCTTAGGAATACTTCCATCCATAACAGTCTATCCAAAATACCCTGTAGATATGGTTTGTGGGAGATAGATTACCTCAGCTTTTTCTTCTCTGGAAATTGTTTAATCCCTCCTTCACATTGAAATGATTATCTTGCCAGGTAGAGTATTCTTGGTTCAAAGCCCTTCTGCTTCATTGCATTGAATATATCATGCCACTTCCTTCTAGCCTGTAAGGTGTCTGCTGAGAAGTCTGATGATAGCCTGATGGGTTTTCCTTTGTATTTGATCTTTTTTTCTCTCTCTAGCTGCTTTTAAAAGTCTGTTCTTATCCTTGATCTTTGCCATTTTAATTATTATATATCTTGGGTTGTCTTCCTTGGATCCCTTGTGTTAGGAGATCTGTGCACCTACATGGCCTGAGAGACTGTATACTTCCTTCAAATTGGGGAAATTTTCAGCAACTACCTCCTCAAAGACACTTTCTATCCCTTTTTCTCTCTCTTCTTCTGGTACCTGTATAATGTGAATACTGTTCAGTTTGGATTGGTCACACAGTTCTCTCAATACTCTTTCATTCCTAGAGATCCTTTTTTTCTCTCTGTGCCTCAGCTTCTTTGTATTCCTGTTCTCTAATTTATTTCATTTATTGTTTCCTCTACTTCATCTACTTTTAAATCCCTCCATTGTATGTTTCATTTCAGATACTGTATTCTTCAACACTTGTATCTCATTCTTGAATTCCTACCTGAGTTCTTGAATATTTTTCTGTAGCTCTGTGAGCATGTTTATGATTTTTATATTGAAATCTCTTTCAGGATGATTGATGTGTTCAGTTTCACTTGGTCCTGTTTCTGGTATTTGTGGGATTTTGGTTTGAACCAGGTTCCTTTGATGTTTCATATTTGTATGTGGCACCCTCTAGTGCCCAGAAGCTCTACTCTTTGGGAGCTTCTGAGCCCTGGAGTGATGGCGGGGGTTGCAGGCGAGCAGCACTGGTGCCCATAGGGAGGAAAGAGCTCTTTTCTGCTTTGTGGTTGCACTGCCTGCCTCCACTACCAGGGCCAGTTGGCCAAGCATGCAGAGAGAAGCCTCCATGCTTTGCACTAATAGCTGCCATAGGCAGGGCCATCTTCTGGCTGGCCTGGCACAATGGGTGGACCAGCTGGTTTGCAAGCTGGTGCCAGCTGGAAGGCATAGTAGGCTGAGTATCACAGTTGGGGGGGCGGCGCATAGCCAGCCAGGGGGATGGAGTGCCTGACGCTCCTGAAAGTTCCCAACCTGCTGGGCAGAGTGTGCCCAATTCTGTCCACCTGTCCTTTCTCCTGAGCAGCAAGCTATATGCAATCCTTGTCCCTTTAGTAGCCCTCTTGCTGTTAGGAAGTCTCTCAGACTGCTAGTCTTTCTTTTGTCCCAGAGCGGCTGGTTGTGGATATCTGTTTCCTCAAGTGGCTGGTATCTCTGTCTCTCCAAGCATTCCACCTATTTTAGCTTCCAACCCCACTAATCTTCAGAGCACCATGTAATGTAGGTTCGTGCTCCCAGAGCAGATCTCCAGGGCTAGGTGTTCAGCAGTCTTAGGCCTCCACCCCCTCCCAACTCCATTTCTTTTCCTCCCTCTGGTGAGATGGGGTGAGGGAAAGGCTTGGGTCCCTCTGGATCTCGGCTTTGGTACTTTACCCTTTTCCTTGAGATCTTCTGTTTTCCCCAGATGTAGGCAGTCTACCGCAACCTTCTTTCCTGTTGCTCTTTCAGGATTAGATGTATTTGCTGCATTTTCATATTATATGTGGTTTTGAGAGGAGGTTTCTGTCTCACCTCTCAAGCCACCACCTTTAAGCCTCTCCCTTAGCATTTTGCTAATACATTCAAAAGGAAGACCAGTCACTTTTAAAAAAATGATACAAAATGCCAAACAGCAGTGAATGTGTGTCATTCTGACAATATTCTTTTATTTACCCCAAATGACAAATTTTTAATTATAGAATCCATGAGTGTTTCAAGGAGCTGATCTTAGAAACATACAAATGAAAAATAAAACCTCATAGGCATAACCTTTATGTCTGTTCACATTGAATATCATATTTGGTATGTGTTTAGCTTCATTTTGGTTCCATCTCTATCAAAAAGCAAAATAGACTTTCACAATAAAAACTAACCTTCTTTATAATGAAATTTAAATCTTCTACTCTCTGTCACTGCTGTTTACAATGAAACATTACAATGTCCCAATCAGCATCATGTAGTGATAATAATAGTCACTTTGGATAGCACTCACCTCTGGGAATAATGGAATTGTACTCTAGAAAACATCTTCACTCAGTGCTCCTCAGCCATGCTGTGCTTCCGTGTAAAGAAGCTTTTTTATTCAGCATTAAAATAGCACTTTCCTGGTAGTAGACTCAGTACTGTCATATATCTTTCCCTTTACTTTAATGATTAAAAAAAAAACCTCTTTCATTTGTTTGTATTGCTAATGTTCTTTGTCATCTAGGTATTGCATTATGTCATCCAAGTCCAGTTTTAATTGGATGCAATAACACTTGCTATTAGGATATACTGAGAAAGCAGACTCCAAGGGAACAGTGGTTACCAAAGGGTAACCAAACAGGAGCGTGGGTGGAGAGGGAGAGAGAAGGGGAAGAAGGGGCACTATAATTAGTACACATAATGTAGATGGGTCATGGGGAAGGCAGTACAGCACGGAGAAGACAAGTACTGATTCTGTAGCATCTTACTACACTGATTGACGGTGACTACAATGGGCTGGGGTGGGGAGGACTTGATAATATGGGTGAATGTTGAAACCACAATGTTGTTCATGTGAAACTTTAATAAGATTATATATCAATGAAACTTTAAGTATATATATTGTGGAAGGAGCCACAGTACATAGGCTAGTATTTAGCTGTGGTTCCCCTTTGTATTGCAAGAACCTCATTTATTCCTGGCATTTACTATTTTCAGACAGAAACTCAGTAGGGAGTTTCAAGTCTTCTAATATTTTGATATCCCACTGATAAGCTGTGTGATACAGGTGGGATCAAATATCCAAATCCTGTCTGTGAGAAAGTTTCTTTCTTCCAGGCATTAAAAAAGGTCAGTTGATAACTAAATTAAACACTCTTGCCATTCCTGGGGACCTCACCACTTTGTAATTTACTCAGAAGAGATGGAATATAGCCTAATGGTTGAAAGCATAAACTTAAGGGCATACAACTTGTCAGTCACACACTGCCCTGCCCTTAGAAGGGTCTTGCATTTGGCTTAATACTCTGCTATCACCTCTTAAATTTCAATAATTTTGAAAAAGGGGTCTCACAATTCCATTTCACACTGGGTCTCCCAAATCAGGTAACCAGTCCTGCTAAGTGCTCAGACTATTTATAAACTGTGTAATCTTCTGATGACCTGTTTCCTCATCCATAAAATGGAGATATCATTGTACCTACCTACCAGGATTGTTCTTAGGATATGTAAGAAAAACTTTAGCTTAATGTATGTACATAATGGATACTGAAAAAATAGTGACTTTTTTTGTGGTTATTGAATCATCTGGTTCACTACTATCTGCTGTTTTAAAACATCCATAAAATACAAAATTTTACTTTGAAGATGTATGTTGTATTGGGCAATGTATATTGGCATGTTTCTTTTAAACTATACATGTATATATTATAATCTTAAATGAATTATGTATATCAATGGATTACATGCCATTCCTTTGGCTTTTCTGAGGAGAATTAAGGCTAGCAAACTGAACTTCACTATATTCTATCCTTCAGAACTGATAATCAAGATGTTACCCTCAGCTCGACTGAGCTTTAGACTTAGGCTTCTTCTTGACTCTAGGAATATCTCACCTCCCTTTTCTTAGATATTTACTTTAGAAAAAAATATAAATTCTTTCTGTGCCCCTTTAGATGTAAATCTTCTCCCAAATTTTTGCCAATTTTACAACCAGGAATGTCTTTGTCAAGGACTTGGGAGTCACCCCTTTGAAATGTAAGAGAGACATAGTGCCTCTATCTTGGTGGAGAAGGTAGATTAGAACACCACAATTAACAAACACAGATGGTCTAATCATGCTGACCAACCTTCCCCCTAATGTCCTTCAGCACTTTTTCTCACTGGCTTACTCCAGTACTTAAAAAAAATTCCACACTTTGTTTCAGTGGAGTTGAGTTCAGTCTTTTTCTTCCATTAATATTCAAAAATAGAGTTTTTCATTCCTGTTTAATTCTGTCCAGTGCAATTTTTCTTTGACACTACTTCACATTAATGGCAGGCTTTATGACATACTGCTTGAAAGTGTGACCAAGGAAGCAAGCTATAAGAATTCAGATCCTGGACATACCATTTATCATCTAAGTGTTCCTAGGCAAGTATCTTAATCCCTTTGAGTCTCAGTTTCCTTCCTTATATATTAGAAATATTAATAGAGTTGTGTGAAATAAATGACATATCCATTTATAATTACTAGCCAACTTAAGCTTGACTAAATTTAAATAAATTTGTTAGGTATAAATATCTCAATAAATGCTAGATATTAATATTAATCATAGCATAAGAAAAGACAGATATCATTTGGCTTCCACTGATAAACTAGGCCTTCTTCATCTCTGACTATTGGAAGAGGTTCTGATTACCATTTGAAATCTAGTTTTGCCCTTCCCTCAATCCACACATAGAATTTTTCTAAAATGAAGTTTCTTTTACTTTTTCCACTCTTATTACCTCTCAATATTTTCCCATTATTTTGAGGATAAAGTTCAAAGTCTATATAGGATGATATTCAAAGGGCACCTGAGTCTAGGCCTGCCATCTCTTCAGCCTCATGTCCTGTGACCCTCCCATTCCCAACTCTTTCACTGCATCCTGTGCCCAACATTCAGGACTTCCCTAGGGTCCTGGCAGCAGTACTCTATCTACTCCATCATGTTACTCTCTTTCCTGGAAAACTCTTTCCTTTCTTATCTTCATGTACAGAGCATCTTGTCTTTAAGACTCATTCAAGGGTGAACTCCCCTGTGAAGTGTTGATAAGTCTCTTCATGAAGTGTGTTTTTTCATTTTTGTACTGATTTAATTTATATTTTAATTTCAAAATAACCTAAGCTCATTATATAATATTCACATATATCAAAGACAAAGTATAGAGATTATTTACTTAACATTTATTCCCCTCTTCACATCCCTTCTGAAAGCTAATCATTGCTAAGAGCATGGTTTTCTTCTTTTTACTGCATGTGTATAAATATTAATAAACAAAAATACAACTCCACATATGTTTTTACACAAAGTGTGATCATACTGTATACACAATTCTGAAACTTAAAACAATATCTCATGAGCAGTCTCATTCACTCCTTCATAGAGCCTATGAAGTAGGAGATAATATTATCTCCTGATTTCCAGCTGAGAAAATAGGTTCAGAGAAGTCAGCTCTATTCCTTAAGTTCACATGGAGAGTAATAGGCAGAAATGGATACAAAATAAAATAGGCAAAGATGGATGTCTGACTCCAAAGAGAATGGGAGATGGTCATCAGAGAAAGGCTGAATTTAACATCTTAACAGCGGAAGAGTTTGGGGCCTGAGTAGGTTAAAGGGATGTGCTGCCAGAAGTAACTAATCTTTGAAATCTTAAACCTCCCTTCTCAGGGAAGGTAGTAGGGGAAGGGAAGGCTGAGTTCAATTTTCTAAAGCTGATGCTAACTGTCTGGGGTTATGGGACTATATGTGTTTGTTTCTTTGTTTAGGAAATTGACAGGAGATGTAGGGAATGTATGGCTTTATTCTTTAGGTAACCAATTGTCCTGATTTGTCCTTTTCCATGACATGGGACTTTTGTTGCTAAAACTGGAAAGTACCAAGCAAACCAGGACAAACTGGTCACTTGCTTGAAAATAACCTGGAACAACTCTCCCCATATTTCTACCTCCATCTCCCAGATCTATTTTTATCCCACTCAGCCGTGAAGGCCCACCTCAAATATCACATTTTCCATGAACTCTGACACCATCCCCAATCAGAATTACAACTGCTTTCTTTTTCTTTGTTTTTACTTAATATTTAAAATTTCTCTCATTTTATCTTGAGTCACATTTACTTGTGACATGTATCTCTCCTTTATTAGAATTTTTTTTGATTCGTGTGAGATACAGATGCAATTTTTTAACATGTAAAAACTATCCCAATAACTTATATTTAATAACTGGGTTATTATTCAATAATAATTATCTAGCAATTATCACAATACTACATATTGAATAACCCATCTTTTCCCACTGACCTAATCTACTATCTTCCTCATATGTTGAGTTTCCATATATGTATGGTTCTATTTCTAGGCTATCTTTTGGAATATAAATCCTTAGGGATATTCCATTATAATCATTTTGAGTCACCATCACCACCAATGCCAAACTCTCTATCTCCTACTTGGTAGGTACTTAATAAAAATATTTACTAAACTTAATTAAATTAAATTATTGTTACAAGCCCTTTTGGTTTTTATTGCCTTATATCCAAGGAGAGGATAAATGGTGATTTTATATTTGTTAGAGCTAAAAGGACGTATCATTTAGATGTTTGTATTACAAAGCACAAAAACCTGTTCAGTGTGTTCATGACTATTTGCTTGGATTTCAAATATGACTTTAGGTTAAGTTCTAGAAGAGAAAAAATCTTAACCATTTCAATTTGAAGCAATGAAAAATATTCATTTGAAAATTAATGTGAAGATTAAAACTGGTTTTGAAAATGTACTTGAAACCATGGAGACACTGTTTATGAAACAATATTAAAAGTCTATGACATCCTGGTGAAAATGAAATCATGTAGTAGCAAAGGCATGCGACTTGTTAGAGAAAATCACATGCATGATTCCTGTCAAGTTTCTAGCTTTTGCCTTGGGTGGTGGGTTCATAACTAAAATAACTACTTAAATAATACCTAACATATAGGTCATTAATAGACTAACAATGAGAGCACATTATGAACTTGTTATGATTTATCTAATTGTGTTACTGAGGTACAATAAAAAAAATGAAGTCAATAATGTAGAAAAATGGAAAAATATATAGTCCATATTGGCTATATTATATATGAGCTCATTTTAACACACACACACACACACACACACACACACACACACACACGTGTGTGTGTGTGTGTGTGTGCTGAACATGTATTGTGGACTTAGGACTTGGCTTTTTTGAGTTAAGTAATTATTTTGAGGTCTTGGGAGGTTTTATTTTTTAATGGAATTGTCATTTAAAAAATAGAACTAGTAATATAAATTCCTTAGTTAAAAAAAACTGCTCCCTGTGCTTTTGACTATGCCCCTCATAAATTAAAAATTTTTTTAAATACAAGCTGAATGTAGAAATATTCGTTTCTATTCATATATATATTTCACTATCACTGGCTATTTAAGAAAAATACATACTCTGGGAATGGTTAAGCTGGTAATCATAGTGATGCAAATCTCTGTTTCAGTCCTCATCTTTTGAGTTTCTATTTTTAACCCCTCTTGCTCCATCTGATGATGTCACCTTTGAATTACCTTATAATATGGCTGACAAAGAACTACTAGAAGTGGGAGAAAGTTCAGCTCTGTCATTTTGCTGTGATTCCCTTATGCACAAATTGTAAGTATTTCTTTGTTCAATCAGTAATTTTCTCACCATTTTGCAAGGGATATGTTAATTAACATAAAATAACATACTCTTGTAATCCACTTAACCAATTGCATGAAAGTAATCAGTGGAGATAAATAAAGGCATGAGGGCACTCTCAAGGCCTCTAAATCATGGAACTTTCTCATATACAGCTGAGAGAAGTATTTTTGCAATATATCTGAAGAACCTATTAAAAAGTTCATGACAATAACAACAAAGTCTTACTTCTGGAATTTATGTTAAGTAAACTATTAGTAAACCAGACAAAGATTTACAAAAAGAGGTGTTTCCACAGCATTACTTCTAATACTGAAAATTTTAAACTAATTAAATCTTAAACTAAATTTTAAAATATAAACTGATTATAATTTTCAACAACTGAAAAATGTTTAAACAATTTATATTCATCCACATGCTAGAATAATAAGCAGCCATTACATGGTGTTTCTAAAATATTTCATAACAATGAGAAATGCTTCTAATAGTAAGTAAAACAGCAGGATACAAAAGATACAATTTAAAAATATAAATGTAGGAAAAATTGTAAGGTAGTACATTTTATTTTTTCCTTTGTTCTGTTCTTTAAATTATAAATTATCCACAATAAGCACATATTTATAATAAAATTCCCTTATAAACTTAAAAACTAACCCTCATACCCTGCCATCCAAAAATAACCACTATTAAAACTTTGGTCTCATATCTGCAAGTATTCTTTCTATGCATATTAAGATATTTGGTGTCATACAACATATATCATTTTAGTATCCTACTTTTTAAAGTTAACATTAGAGAATAAGCACAAAATCAGTATATAATTGTACTTAAAATTATATAATTGTACTTAAAATTGAGTCAAGTAGTCTGGGCTTAAGTCTTAATTTTGCTACTGAACAGCTGCATCAAATAGAATTGTGTTTGGATACACTTAAAAATCTAACTTGTATGACTTAATCAAAATGGGCTAAGGGATTTAGGCAAATATGGGCTGGTCTTAGTCCTCAAGAATTTCATCAAGATCATGACATTCTTAGCTTGTGGTTTTCAGCCATCTTTACAAGATGACTGCTGCACATGCAGACTTCACATGCTCACTGGGAGAAAAAGAAGAGGGGAAAGATGAAGGCCAAAAGGCGGAAAAGGCTCATTCCAGGTGAGTCTTCCTTTAGAATAGCAATCTCTGCATAAATTGCACTGGCCATAATTAGACACATGGCCAGCCTCACCTGTGTTAGTCTGGTGGCTGAGTATTTTTAGCTGAGCTCATTGCAACCCCAAACAAACTGTAGTTCTGATAGTGGAAAAAAAGAGAATGGGCTTTAGGTGAGCAACCAGCAGAGGCTAAATCATGACTGTATAATAATCAGCAAAGCACTTAGCCTTGCTGAGATTTAGTTTTCTCACCCTTGAAATGAGATCAAGAAAATATCTCATGGGGTGACTGCAAGGACCTAAGGCATGTAAAACAATTGGCACAATGCCTATCATATATAAGCATTAAAGAAATTTCAGCTATTACTTATTAGTCATAAAAAAATTAATTTATAATATGGATGTACCTTAATTTTATTGACAATGCTAATTTGTTTTGGTCATTGTGTAAGTATGTGTGTGTGTATATATATATCTTTTATAATAATAATTATATATTTATTTAAATTAATGTGCTATGAATAATTTATGTGTATTTTTTCCTTCAGTTTGTATTATATTCTTAAGAAGAATTCATACATATTAAATTAATGGGTCAAGGAGTTTGAACAGTTTTAAAACACTTGATTTATCTTGCTGGTTTGCTCTCCAAAATGTTTTTTATACAGTTTATTTCCACAGTAGTTCTCTTTTCCTCACTCTAAACTACCTCACTGAGTATAGTTATTAAAAACGAAATTACTAATTTGGTAGAAGATTTGGCAGACTACTTCCTACTCATTTAATTTAAATTAATGCTCTCCTCTTCTTTTTGGCGATACAGCCTATCTATATTTCCCAGCCTCCCATGTAGATAGGTAATGTGGCCTGGTACAAAAAGTTGAAGATGTTTGTTTATATTATATTGAGCCATTTTACATTTTTGGTTCTTTTGTTATACCTTTTAGTACTACCCTGACTTATACAAATAATGAATGGTGTTGGGGTTTGGGTGTTGTGAAGTTAAATTTGATGTGATTACATATATGTATGTATTTCATACATAAATCCTATAAATTATCACATTCATAGATCATGTTTTTACCAGTTTTTGTCTTTTAATTTTATGATTTTTGACGTATAGCATTCAAGTGTGTTTATGTGGTCATATTTACCAACCTCTTTTTGTGTGATTTTTATATGGCTTTCTCATTTAAAAAAATCTTTTCCCAACCATAAATTAAAGATAAGGTGCTAATGGTTCCACCCAGGGGTGTGTGTCATTCACAGTGTAGTTCATGTAAATATAACCCCTGGGTTGTTCAGCATACAACTTGGGTAGCTATACTCAGTAGACTCAATTTGTTAAATACTTACCTATATATTTTATTTGCATTTAATTCTTTAATCCATTTGGAATATATTTCATTCCCTGTTATGAGATGGATAAAAAGATGGATAATACAGTGTCTCCATGGAATGTGTTTTTCTGCAAGGAAATAAAATACAGCTCTACAATAGGTGTCACTGAATATTTCTGCAATGAAATAAAATACAGCTCTACAATAGGTGTCACTGAATATTTCTAACACCAATTTTTGAATAATTTAACTCTTCCACCTCTGTTTCCTTTGGAACATATTAAGTTCCTTAATATATTTGGGTCTATTTTTGCATTATTCCATGCTAATCTTGTACCAGTACCATATTTTTTAAGTTACTGTTGATTTTATAACATTGTTAAAAGTAGGGTAGGCCAGTTTCCCTTACTTACTGGTAATTTTTAAATTTTTGATATCCTGAAAATATCTTCCAGAAAAATTGCTGAATATAGTCTCAGCAGAATGAAACTTTTACAGTTGCAAGAAAAACCTGTTTTGGCAAACGAAGAATGACTCCAAGATTTCTTTGTATATTTGGCCCCAAAGAAAATACTGTACTTATATTTTACCCACAAATTTATGAGTGATTTCACTTCACCTTTTCACTTTTGGTGAGAAGAGCTCTGGAATAAGAATCAGGAATCCTCACCCTCCTACACTGTTGATGGGAATGTAAACTGGTCCCACTGTTGTGAAAAGCGATGTGGAGGTTCCTCAAAAAACTAAAAATAGAAATACATTTGACCCAGTAATTCCACTCTTAGGGATTTACCTGAAGAAAACAAGATCCCTATCTCAAAAGGACATATGCACCCCTATGTATATCACTGCAGTATTTGCAATAGCCAAGACATGGAAACAACCTAACTGTCCATCAGTAGATGAATGGATACAGAAATATGGTATATATACACAATGGGATATTATTCAGCTATAAAAAGAAGAGAAATCCATTTGCAATAACATGGATGGATCTAGAGGGTATTATGCTCAGTGAAATAAGCTAAGTGGAGAAAGACAAATACCAAATGATTTCACTTATTTATGGTGTATGAAAACAAAGCAAAACAGAAGAAACAAAATAGCAGTAGACTCATAGACACCAAGAAGAGACTAGTGGTTATCAAGGTGAAGAGGTTGGGGAGGATTGGGAAGAGGGGGAAGAGGATTAAGGAGTGCAATAATTCACAATCACAATATAGGTTGGTCACAGGAATAGTAGTAGTACAACATGGAGAATACAGTTAATAGTTCTATAACATCTTACTACATTGATAGATACTGACCGCACTAGAGGGGGTGAGGATTTAATAATATGGGTAACTGCTGGATCACTATGTTGTACATTTGAAACCAGTATAAGATTGTGTATCAATGACACTTTAATTAAAAAAAAAAAAAGAATCAGGAATCCTCAACTTGAAAACACCTTAATTCTTTCCAGGTGTTTAACCTTGGACAGGTTTTTATTGTCATAGAATTTTAGTTTCCTCATGGATAAAATGTGAGTATAATATCTACTCTACCTTTACATGGGACTTCTGTGAAGAATGAGAGAATATATTTGAAATCTTTTTAAAAACTGCAAATTATTATAGGTAACAAATTAATATTTAATTAAAGTTACTGTTTTAATAGAGCTGGAGATATATTTACTGTTGTCTACATTTATCTCACCACATTCTCTAGAGCAGAATTTGATACAAGATAAGATATGTCTTGGATAGTATCCAAGAAGACTTAATTTTACTGGAGAAGCTAAAAATATTTCATATGTTAGTCCCATGACACAGACTCTGAGAAAGGTATTAAACATAGGTTACAATTTCAGTAACTTCCAGTGTTTGAATAGGGTAACTGGGAGGGGGGGGAATTAATAATCTGACCTGACATGACCTGATGTTAAAATTTGGGGATGGAAGTTATACTGAGAAAACGAGAGCCTGGTTTTAGTTGTATAAAAGAGGAACTATTTGGAATGCGGTCAAGATTCCAAGTGATTTAGAATTGTCAAATTTATACATGTCAAAGTCCAGTTTTGCAAGGAATTTGGGTGCAAGATGGAACACAGTGGTGAAATATTCAGTGACACCTATTGTAGAGCTGTATTTTATTTCCTTGCAGAAAAACACATTCCATGGAGATACTGTAAAGAACACTATATCTTCCAAAATTATATGTGCAGGTTGTGATTGATATGTTTCCACTCTAAATTACCATTATGTGTGTACAGTCTATGCTGTTGTTGTAAAGAAAATTACCATAAGCATCAACAGGAGGACTGCATTTCCCTACGAAACGATGCTCAATACTGTAGATGCTTACAAAAAAAAATGAAGAGTGTTCTTTAAACAGTCTCCATGTGAAGTTTTCAATTGCTTCTTTAAAAATAAAAAATGTTTTACCAATTATGAGGGGAAATGGAGAGGGAACTAACATTTTATGGACTCCTACTGTGTGCCACCCACATACAAACAGTACATTATAATCATAGCATTAAATGCCTACCCACATAATACATATGCAAGTTAATTTTCAAGTTTGCAAATGTTAAGTTTATAAAGCAGAGGCAGTTTTCCATAGGATGCAGACTCCAGAATCAGCAAAACTGGATCTGGAAATTCTGCCTCTTCTGCACTGTAAAACTTACCCCTCTAAATTTAAGCTTGCTTTTCACTTTTTAAAAATGGAGATGTTACTACTACTAATAGGAGTGATGCTATTCATACATAATAATAATTAGGTAATAAATAATATGCAGTAATAACAATGGCTGTGTGATTAAGATAATACACATAAAGAGTTTATTCAGTGTATAAATTTAGGTAGCAATAAATAAGTGTTCATGGGTATTATGAAGATTCCAAAAATCTTTGGATCTTTGTATTGCACAAATATATTTTCTTTATATCCTATTAGAATTTATGTAATGCCTGCCATAATTTGGAAACTTTTCATTGAGCCCCATTACTGACTGAATCTCCTTAATGTGTTAAGCACCTCAACTAGATAGCACTCCAGCCCTACTTCACATTGAGTTTCTGAATGGCTAGTGAAATGCTGTGGGCTTGGTGTAATTGGCTAATTCAACTCTGGCTTCCAGAAACAAAAATAATTATGTGTAGCCTGACATATTTAACATAAGGGACATATTTTAAAATTCATACATACATACTATGTAAAGGGGGAAGCTAGAAGGTTTTAATATACTTACAAAGGTAACTGAATTATAGTTAGTTAATTTCTCCAACAAAATATTGCTCAGAGCATTATAATTGTTAAGGAGAAAACTAAAATTCCCTCAGATTCTATTCCAGTGGCTTCCAGCCCACTCAGAGAAAGACTGATATCCTCGGTTAGACCTATAATGTATTAAACAATCTGCTTCCCACAACTCCTTGCCCCCAACACCTTTCCCTCTAAGACCTCCTCCCACCCCTCAATCTAGCCACTCTGATTTTTTTCACCAAAAGAGCCAGCCCCCATCTGCATCTGCTTTACAAGGGCCTTGAATGCTCCTCTGATGGCTCACCTCATTTGGAAATTTACTCAAATGTGACCTCTGTGGTAAAACCTACCCTGTACCCCCTCATAACCAATCCTCCTTTCTTCAATGCTCTGCTTCCCCTCCATACTTAATTTTTCTACACTTATCAACCATCTTACCAACTTCTTAGTCTACCTTGTTTCATTTTCTTTATTATTCATCTTCTTTGCAACAAAATATAAATTGTATAGCAGCCAAAATTAGTTTGGCTCACAGGGCTATCTCTAGCTTTGTTGAATCAGTCCTGGCATATAGTAGACACATTAAATCTTGATTGAATGAATGCATTCTTTCTTCAAAGGTAAAAGTTTTAATTGGTGACTTCCAATACAAAAAAAATGGACATATAGTTTTATGAGACACTAAATATTAAATATTTAGATATCTACTTTCAATCCAAAAACAAGAAGGAACTCCAGGAACTCAATTTATTTAAGAGGAAATTCATACATAATGCTACACAACTGGAAGGAATATGAGGAATTTAAGATTGGATAGGGGAGACTGAGCCTCGGGGCACTGGAGAGAATCTCCAAATGCAACTGCACAACTCACTAATTCATCATAAGAAAAATTACTGGAAGAAGTATATAAATGAGAACTTCTATACCAAAATGAAATAATGTTAAACTAAGGAATAAGATATATTTTAAAGTATAAATAAAATATGTACTGTTGCTATGTTCTTCTTACTTGTTACATTGAATTATTCAGAATGAACTTCAAAACAAAATTTTGTGGCCCTAAACAGTTGTTTCAATGGACTGTTTCTAGTTCTATATCCAACAAAATCACCACTATTACAGTTTTGCAATTTAGCTAGCAATATTATTTGTCTTCCATCTGCCCAACTTTTTAAAACTTTACTCCAAGGTCACACTGCTTTCTTCCAAGGTCACAAAGTCAATCCCTTTTCTTACTTTGAGAATGCTATCAAGACATCATTTTCAACCCAGATAATTGATGCAAACAGTACAATAGGAGGAGAAAAGATGAAATAGGATTCACTCAATTGTTGTAAAGGATGCAACATACCTTACTAACACAATAAAAGCCAAATGGTGAATCAGTCTCTGTGTCCATCAGGGCCTGTAACAAACACGTGAAAATTTCTTCCATGAAACAAGGGAGACGACTTATCTTTAGTAACCAATGAAAATATTCTGGGAAGACTTATATTCCAATGATCTACAGATTCTGTGTGTTTCTTCTATGAACTTTTTGGATTATGGAGCCTTTTTATCTTGATGAGGAAGGAAGTAACTCTCTGGAGGTATTGCAGGATACGATTGTGGTAACATTTCTAAGGGAAGAAAAGCTGTCTGCTTCTAGTGCAGAATTATGAAGACAGAGACTTATATTTTGTTGCTTTTGTTCTTTTTTAATGTTGATTATCTTTTTCATGAAATGATCACTAAAAATATCTAGCTACTCTTATTAAGTTTCATCACTTAGGTTCTTATGAATTGCTAAGAATATTTTTCAGAAATGTTTAAATCATCACTTACAATAAACATTTGCTTTGGTAACCACATTAAAGAACTACAGCTCCAATATTTTAAAATGTTATATTTAATAACATTATCTAGAGGTGTACTTAATCAGATCTGAACAGTTGTCTCACATTCATGCCTCTCATCCACCTTGTTCCATGAAAGCATAAAAGGAATTCATTTCTTTTATTTAAAATTTCTACCTCTTCCAAACCACTGCTTCTATTAAATTGTCCTCAAAATGTCAGACTAACAGTTTTTTGTTGAGTGAGGGTCAAGAGACATGACTTCAGTTTTTTAAAAAGTTAATATATAGCACAATTTTTGCTGCATTTATTAAAGAAAACATGAAATAATACCACATGGATATTTGACCAGTTTGCTTCAACTCTACCTTCCCTCCTTTTTGATGTACACGATTAGAAAAGAGTACTTGAAATTAAGAGAAAAATCAAAGAATGAGAGCCAATGGGCTCTCCTTTGGTACATATGCTGTATTAGAAAGCAGATTAGAATTTATTCATGGGAAACTGCTGTCTCATTTTTCTCAGATACCTTAAGATATCTTTGCTTGTAAGGATATTCTAGAAATACATAGATAATCTCACTTGAAGCTTTCTACTTTCCAATTCGACTCCAGGAACTAGTGTCACATATTTACTGTCATTTGTCTACAGGTTAAAATGTTCAGAATTTACCATAGAAGAAAGTCCATCACTTCTTTGTTTGGCACTTTATTATGATCATACATTACCTTCAACTTTTCAAAATACTTTCATAAAAAAGTGAATAGTAACTGTTTCTCTGTGAGAGTAACAATGCCATATGTACACAGCTTATGCATTAAGGAATTTAAAAAATAATGCAAAATAACTTCTAAGTGTTCAAAATCTGTTTAACAGTATCAGGTAAACATATATAATTACTGAATCATCTTTTCAGTCCTCAATATTTGCAGTGTGTTCACACAATACTTCATAATTTGCTATCAATTTTACTTTAAATCTTTCCAAAATCTTAATTATCTGAGTTAGTGAGGACCTGAAATAGAATGGTTAGGCTTACTTTATAGATCACTCACAAGGACACTTTGAGTAATAGTCTTAACTTTTCTCTTGAAGTTTAACATTTGCTAGAACAAGTAGCATATGTATCTTATTTAAGCACCTCTCCTTTATTCTATAATCTAAAAAGGATTATTTAAACCAATGAAATAGCTAAAAAATAATAGTAAATGATAAATCAAGTGATGATTAAGCATTTCCTATTTTTTCATGCCTAACATACCTTTTGTCATTTCACTCTCATAATAACCCTGTGGGTAGGTTCCACTGTGTGCCTATTTTATAGAAGAGGAAGCTGAGGTACAGTGTCCTCCTTATCAATATTGCCACTTTTCCAAGGTCAAATGGTGAAACATGGCACACACTCTGACAAAAAACCTTATTTTACAGATGAAACTTTCATCATTGCAAATCACCTAGAACATAAGTATCACTGCCCATGAGTGTACCATGGAGGCTTCTCAGCTGCTTAAAGGGAAACAAAAAACTTATCATCAAATATTTAGATTCTAAATGAAAATGAGTTTCTAAATTTACATGATGTTCCATATAGGTTGATTTCTTCCAGTTCTTTGTAACATGATTATTCTTGCCAATTGTTTGACAAGTTACATCTTTTCTTTAAACCTCTAAAATGATTAATTTAATTGGTAGACAATCATCTACCCACTGAGAATACTACATTCAGAAACAATGTAGTAAATTCCCATAAGTAATTATGTTAGAAGTGTACAAAATGTTTTCTAAAGCCATGTCTGCAAAATCAACATGAACTGAGTGGAATATCAGAATAATTCATGACATAATATGTTGACATATTTATATTTCAAGGTCATGGATAAGAACTTTAAATTGTTACCAATTATATTATGATAGCTACTTCTAACCCTGTGGATATATGGTATGCATCTTCTTTTAACAGCTAAATAAATTTAATGCTAACTCCATGCTAATAGACCATGTGACCTAACACTATATTTGGCTTGAAATGATTGGATGTTTTATATATATTATTTCTTCTTGGTCTCAATCACTGTATGCCTGCTCCTCTCCCAGCATGGTCGTACATCTCAACCATGTCCTCTTCCCATCATATCCAAAGACTAGGACTTACTTTTACCAAAAATACTGACTTAACTATGGTAGTAATTGTCTGTGGGATGGAAAGAAAGGTGAAAATGAAAAACATAAAGATGTTTTAAGGACAAATAGAAGCATATGAGTAGTTTGGAAATCTCTACCATCACACAACATGATCTGATGACTGACGATGCCTTCTTTCCACCTTATTCTCCAGGCTAAATCCAGACCAAAGACAAGGAGATGTTTAAAGTTGTCTAACTCTATACTCTGACACTCAGTACCAGCTCAGTCATAAAGCTACCCTGGAAGAAGTTTTAAAAGAATGGCCTTTGAACAAATGTGGCCCCTACCTCAATTTCAAGTCCCACTCTCTACCTTGGACTCTATTTCATTCTGCTGGGCTCTGGCATTACCCTGTCACTTCCTTCTCAGGTCCACACTGTCCAACATGAGACCTCTGCCAAGTTTTTGTTTGCCTCTTCCCTAGAACTATTGTTTATGCATGCCTGTAGCACAAGATAACATTTTAAAGCTGGAAGGTATTGAGAAGTCACTGAATTAACATCCTCCTTTCAGAAGTGTGGAAACCAGGCATCAAAGCAGATTTTCTCAATTATACATGAAAGGCATGGCTTGAGTATGGCTCATTATTCAATATTTTTTCCCTCCTCACTATGACACTAGTGGTGTGCTTTCTACAAATTAAAATATTCCTTATCCACACTTAACCTGCCTTAGGTTTCCTTCCTCCTCAATTTACGATCCTTCCTGTGTATTATCTTGGGTCTTGTCCCACCAGCAGAAAGACAGCTCTCCTACACAGAAGGCAGGTCTATACAAGGAATGAGGGATGGCCTACATTCAGACGTCTACTTGCTAGAGAACAACTTCTCATTCTTTCTCATTTTAGAGAACCTGAGCAGTGTTAAACATCATTCAAGCAGATGGAAAAATATAATTTATTATATAGAAATGCAGACTTAAAATACTAGTTTTGAAACTGGCTCCATCTTTAGCTTTTCTACTGCCTGGACTATTCGTTGTGCATCTGCTGCTACCACCAGAATCAGTCACATTGGCTTTTGAAGTAGTGGTCCTGGTGTGAAAGTTTGGAGATTTAAATGTTTTCTACCTTTGAAACAATGTGCAATGTAATTGAATTAGTAATATTATTACAATTGTTTAAGTCGACTAAGCAGTAAATAGCCTTTCCCCCCCCCCTACTTTTTCTCAAGAACATAATCAGCAGATACCCACAATTTCAATAGGGAAAAATGCTTTAAGATTCAAACAACTAATTTCAAAGTTAACAGATAATTCATTAAAAAGTTCACAGCTACCAAAATTTGCCAGTTAAAATGGTCTGCATTTCTTGTTGAGGTTTTTGTGGACTGCATTTTAATACAACTGAATTTCTTCTTTTGATATTTTGTTGCTTAACATTGACAGTCAAGGGTTTATATATCAAGACAAGTAAGGGGTAAAAATTTATTCTTAAATGTCTGTTAAAGCTTCTTTTTATAGCTGGATGAAAAAAATATTCTACATAATGTTAAAGCAAAAGACAGAGTTAAAAGGTCAAGGTTCTGAACAGAATTGACCAGTTACTGCCTGTCTGAACTCCAGTTAGTTATTTCAGCTTTCTTTAAGTCAGATTCCACATCTACTGAATACCTTCAGTTCTTGTTTGTAAAATACAGGAAAGTCCTTGAGAAAATGCATTATGTGTCACAGTGCAGAATATGCTTATCATTGAGAAGAGTGTGTTAAAGGGTTCCTTGTCCATTTTTGTGCACAAAAAAACCCGTATTCCTGGAAATGCATAGACTGTCAGGGCTACAAAGAAACGATGTATTTAATACAACAGTAACTTAATGTTGTGTTCTGTATGCAGTTCAGTTATTGAGGAAGAGGAGCCAAGAATCTTTTATCTGATAAATCTGTGAAATTCATCTCTCTTTAGTCAAAGAAACTGCTGTATCAGAAGGAGAAAAAAAAGGAAAATACATTATATATGGGCATACTCCTTTTTAACAAATCCTAGGGAAAGCTAATTATTCCAGGTTGAGATCAGGAGGAATATGAAAAAAGTGAAAATGTGAATATGTTTTACAAACTTGTCCAGTATTTGGACACACAGTCAATGACCCATCCACAGGTCCAGTTTTGCTCAAGGCCTCAATGATTGACAACTGTTTATAAAAGTGGGCAAAATGAGTGGAGCAATCATCAGGCGAGTCAGATACAGATTACAGGCAGAGAGGAAATGGTAGGTACCTGCAGTTAGGATGAATAAAATTGCTGACTTTAGTCATCAAGACCAAGTGTTAAATAAAATATGTGTTTGCTTTGTTAGGGATGAATCGGGCTGAACGACAATTATTTGTAGTTGTGGTAACTGAGAAGAGAGTGGCTATGTGTTGTGAGTGCCTGGAAAGTGATCTCACCCTGTGTGGGCCTGAAAAAAATGTCCCTATTACTGTTTCCATTGGCCAACTAATATGATCTACTCCTAGGGCATGAGAATCACAGTGGAATTTTATATATATTATACAAGCACCACAGTGAACTTTATGACACAATGTCACACAAACTAATTATTATATTATTGAACATAGGGAATATGAAAAAAGGGTGTGTTGAGAATGAAATATCAAGACAATATAATTCTTTGACTTAGAGTGATGGTAAAGAAGTGTCCCCAGTGTAGAAAGACAAACCTTTTGACAGGTCAGCTCAGCAAGTCTGGGGCTGAGCACTGTTGGAACGGTACAGGTATAGATTCAAGGGGAAAGTATGAGCAAAGGAAGACTGTTCCCATGAGAAACAGTAACTATAGGGTCATGTTCAATTGTTATACTGTAAGGGCAGGATTATAAATCCTATAAGAAGTTTGAAAAGAGATCATTTAAAATGAAAATGAAAAGTTTTGATGTCTATTTTATATTTGTTCAGTTGGGAAGCAATATACTGTGATGGAAAATTAACTACATAATTTTAGGAAAGTTATTTATTTTTTTTGAGTTTCAACTTCATTATTTGCAAGTTGAGAATCACTCTAGTAAGAATAAACAATGCTCACTGACAATACATTCCATTCAGAATTTCAAACTAGACTCTCATACCAGGTTAAGAGTCATGATTTCACTCTTAATGTCTTACCTTTGTGTCCACCAAATGAAATATTACCTGATCAGAAGATAAGGTTCCAGACCTGAAGTTCTATAATATGCCAATATTGATTGAATGAAGTCAGTGAGTCCTAAAAGCAAAACGTAACTACCTTAAATTAAGAACAAAAACTGGAGAAAACTGCTTCAGGCAATCTAGTGATGGTACAATTGCTGATGGAGCTATTCGTTAAGAGTATACATTGGAAATATCTATTATGTTCATATACGTCAATCTAATAATTCCATTTCTAGTTAGCTAAGGTATAATATATGGTCTAGAAAATCTGTTAGTATAAGACTGCTCACTTCAGCCTTGATCAATAGAGCAAAATATTGGTTGCAACTAAATAAAAATAGAGAACTGATTAAGGAAATTGATGGAATATCATGAAACTGCTAAAACTGAGAGTTATAAAAACTAGTGAAGGCAACCCAAGTGCTTATCCAAGTGAGAATAGATGAAAAAAGTGTGGTATGTTCACAGTGGTTTATTATACCAAGTCAAAATGAACGACCTAGAGTGATAGACAACATTATGAATAAATATTAGTAATAAGATATTAAATGAAAAAAGTAGATATTGAAAGATAACAAGCATTTTACAAAACTTTATAAAGTCAGAAATAAAATACATACTTCTTAGAATCATTTATAAATATAATTTACAATTTATGCATCTATATATATAAATACAATAAATTTACATTTAAAATATATGTAATATACAAAGATTTCATATTTTTTAAGTAAGAGAATAATAAAAGTAGAATTTTGAATGATTGCTACCTTCTGTAAGGGAAGGCAGAGGAAGGAGTGAGGGACACAGGATTTGATGTACATTATTGTCAAACATAGCTTTTTGGGGGATAATGGTGAATTTGTGAAGGATTTATAGTGTTATGAATAAGTACATGCTTGAACCACTAATGCAGATATTGTCATGAATCAAGGATTCTGATTCCTACTGTTATGTATACCTAAAGGCCAAAAGGGGTAAAAAGATGGAGACACTTTTTTAATGCAAAATACTTCTTAAAGATTGATTAATAAACAAAAATAATGGTTGTGGTGACTATGTGCTTTTTTAAAGTTCTTTTGTTTTATTTTTTAAAACATTATTTTAATGAGAACAAATATTTATCACTCATTAAAAACAGTATATAGATTCATGATCTGTATGTTAATGAACTTGTATAACATGAAAAAGACAAATGAAATAATGTAAAATTGATTAGCATTTCAGCAGTCTCTTGACCAGTCCCCATAGCTGGAGGACCTGAGAGGAGTCCCTATTGACCTTGCATTGACAATTCATTTAAGAATCAATCAAGAAAAAACAAATGTCACTATTTGCAATAGCATATGCCAGATCCAATTTATAATGAAAAATGGTATTACCTACTAGAAAAATCTCCATTTGATATTGAACCAGAGAGTGCAATTGTTGGATTTCAAACATGAAAGTAATATGACCAATATCCTCTCCTATTCAGTTATTTCTGCAGATGTTGTGTATAGAGGAATTTTAGATTAACATACATAACATGGACTTTGAGTTCATTAGTTGAATGTTGATGTGCAGAAAACCAGCAGCAATAGGGGATAATTCATAATACAAGCAAATTGATTGGACACTTTGACAGTGATGTTCATAGAGCACGACACTGCTGCTGGTTGTATGTTAATGCACTAGAGGCTCATTCAGAATTAGAAAAATATTACACCAAATTATGCTTTTATAAACCTTTGATGTCAGATATTGTGGACTATTTCCACCTTTCTTTTAGCTTTTAAGATAGATGCCATATTATGACTCTTATTAAGTAGTATACTACTCATCTAATTTGTACTAAATAAATTAAATAAGTAGTATACTTTACAGCACTATATATTTTTTCCTTTAATTTAGTGTTTTCTTTCTATTACATCATCTGTAATACATATAAATCAGTAGATTTCACAGTGTATTTATTCCAGTTTTATTTGCCCAGTGATAGAAAAAAAAATCTTCTTGGGCAAGAAGCAGCTTTCAGAAAATAGTCTGTTCAGCGAATTTTCATGAACCCCTTTCCTTTCCCATCTCTGTTGTGCTGTTTGTTAATGCAAAATAAAAATAACTTGGAAAATATTTTCTGAGGTAATTGTTTATAATTTCTTATAATCATATTTTATGAATAAAAGTGTTCAGGTTTTCTCTTCTTGTTGGTTATTTAAACAATATGGCTTTCAATGACAGGTGTGGAAGGCAATGTGATAAAACAAAATAAAGCCCCAGGTTTGAAAGAAAAATAGTTGAGTTTGAGTTCTCATGTGCTTCCTCCTTGAGAAAAATCATATAAATTCTCTGAACCTATTTTCCTAACGTGTGAGAAGGAAGAAGATGAAAACAGCCAACAGAGCACACAAGATTCTTTGAAAAATAAATAAATGTGTCTATTCAAATAGTAAAACTCTTATTGCTTTTAATATTAAAGAACTTGAATCCAAACTCTCCTCCCAGAACAAGGAGGACCAGGCTGTAACAAGGAATGTGGAAACAGCGGAAACAGCCAGTGAACTTTTTTGTAGGATTGAGAACAGACTCTCCTTCAAGATCAAGCCCCCAGTTTGGGACAATGCCAACATTGCAATGTTTTCCTGAGGGCAAGCATAGAAGCACCTGCTCACTGCCGAGCTGAACTGGAAGTCTATGTAAGCACCTACATAGACTGCTGTGGAGATTCTGCATAGGAGGCTTCACTGTGTCAGAAAGTAGAAAAGAAATGTGGCACAAATGAACTCTTACACTATAAACATAAGCATCTGGTCTAAGGCTTCTTGTGTTGTTATAAATCATGTTGTTTCAATATATGTATTTGCTTGTTTTTTGCATTTTTTAATTATTTAAATTATTCATGCTTATATAGAAAAAATAGGAGCAAAAAAGCAAGTAGAAAAAATTACCCCATGATCTTACCACCACTAGCAGCACTATTAGCAATATTTCTATTAGCACTACCATTATTAACATATAACCACTAGTAGCACTTTGGAGAATATTTTTTCTAGGTTATTTTCAATATGTATAGATGAAATATGTGTATCTTTAAGTGGGATCATAATTAGATATGTTCTTTAAAAAGCTACATTTAGCAAGTAGCAACTTATCATTGACATCCTGTATCTTCATCAATATAGGTTGACAGTATTGTTTGTGATGACTGAGTAGAATTTCATTTTATGGATGTAAGAGTTACTCAAGTAATAACCTATGGCTGTACATTTATATTATTTTCAGTTTTCTCCCATTATAAATAATGCTGTGAAATATATCTTCATATTTCTATCTTTATGAATCCATCTAATCACTGAAAAAAATTCTTGGAAGGGGAATTTCTGAATTAAATACATTACTTCCAATTACACTTTAGAAAAGTTTCTATTAATTTTATTTCTGCCAGAAATCTTTGAGAGCCCATTTCTTTTCAGTCTCAACAATACTGAACATTTTCCTTCTTCAACTCTTTGACAGCCCAACAGTTGATGATAGGAGAGAGAATATTTAGTCTTTTGTTAGTGGTTATGATTATTTGTAAGATTAAGAATTTTTCATCATATATTGTCAATCACTTCTATTTCTGATCTTTGTACCTTGCCTGTTCATATCCTTTGCTCACTTTCCCACTGGTGTATGCTTTCTTTTTTATTGCCACTTTGTAAGATTTCTGCATATTAAAGACAATCCCTTTCTCTCACACATAATCATATTATTCCTTCTCTGTCATTTGCTTTTTCATTTGGATTATGGTACTTTTTTCTCCATGCAAGCATCTTAAAATATTTATTTACTTAGACCTTTCAGTTTTTGCCTTGAGTCCTGATTGAAAGGACTTTCTTCATTTATACATATGAATTAACATATTTTCTTCTAGTAGTTTTGCATTTTATTATGTACTTAGTCCATTTGGTGAATTAATTTTATTTTGTTATGGATGGAATCTAAATTTATTCCTGTCAAGTGGTTAAACAGTTGCTACACTTTTTATCAAACTGTACATTTTTCTTCACCGATTTTAAATCCACCTTTATTATACATTAGTCAGTTTCAGTTTACGCATAGTCAACCACAGTGTGAAAATAGATGATCCTCCTGACGAATCATCAGAAGGTTATTAGTAGCCTAAGGAAAGATTACAATGCCCGTATCATTCACTTCACTTCATCTCATCATGTAGGCATTTTATCATCTCATGAGAATATAGGGTGAGTCCAGAACAGTTAAGATACTTTGAGAGAGAAGCCATATTCACATAATTTTTATTACAGCAAATTGATATAATTATTCTATTTTATTACAGTTATTCTGGTTAATCTATTGTTGTACTTAATTTATAAATTAAACTTTATCATAGTTATGTATATATAGGAAAAAATATAGTATATATAAGGTTCAGTATTATTTGCAGTTTCAGGTGTCCTTTGCGGGTCTTGGAATTATTCCCTGCAGAAGAGAGGGGACTAAGTTTTTATTTGTAGTTTTGTTTGTTTTTGAACTTTCTCTTCTGTTTCATTGACCTCTCTTTTTGGCACAAACTTCATATTGTTTTAATTTTTGAAGCTTTATGATTTGTTTTAAAAGTTGATTAGTTATGTCCCTCTAATTATTCTTCTCTCTTAAATCTTTCTTGACTCTTTATCTAATGTTTACTTTTTATAGTTGAATTTAAATATCATTTTGTTGAATTCTAAAGAAAATAGTAAGGATTTGACAGTAGTTTCCTTAAATACATAGGTCAACTTAGAGATAGGTGACTTCTTAGGAAAGTGAGCTCTCCTCTTGATACACCACAGTTGTCTCTATAAAAGCATGTCATTCTTAATATCTTTTAGGAAAATCCTACATATTACCTATACATTTCTTGTGAGATGATTCCAGTTTATAGGCGGTTAATGTTTTATAAATTTCATTTGTTTATTCAGTAAATATTTTTTAACATAGTATGTGCCAGGTCCTGGGGGTAAGTCTGCTTGAGAGATATCAATGGCTAGAACAGCACTGTCCAATAAAAATATGGTTTGAGGTTTATCTATAGCTTTTAAAATTCCAGTAGTTACACTAAAAAAGTGAAAGAAACATGAAATCAATTTTAATAATATATTTTATGTACCCAATAATCAAAAAAATTACCATTTCAATACACAATCAATATAAAAAATTATCAAGATATTTTTATGTTCTTGTTTTTCATCTATGTCTTCAAAATTCAGTATCTATTTTATTCTCATAGCATGTCTTAATTTGGACTAGACACATTACAAGTGCCCAAAAGCCATGTGTGACTAGTAGCTCACATACTGAACAATGCAGGACTAGAAAATTCAATGTTATCAGGATTTAGATAATAACTGAAGCTTTTCTAGAGTTGGACTTGGTCCAAGTAGACTTACAGATGGGTATAAAAAGATGTCTTATAACAAAATATATAGGAAGAACTGAGAGTTAATACCAAAGAAGAGGAGCCTCCAAAAAAGACTGGAAGAGAATGGCTTAGGAAGTAGAACAAAAGAAGAGAATATCTAAGATTTGGAAGATGAAAAAGAGAGTGTTTCAAAGAGGGGGAAAAGGGAGTGTTTCAAAGAGGAGGACTGCCATTTCTAAGAGAACTTAGCTAATTTATCCAGTTACATCTTCAGTGAAGAATTGGATAGCACCAAAAACTTACTGGCAATGAAGAAGTAATAACCAATAATTGTTTCAAGTAGAGTATCTAACAAATTCGAAGAATCTGAGAACATTTTTAACTGTTTGATAACTTTTAACTAATTTGAAATATTTAGTTTTTACCTGCAAATTCTTATCTGAGTGTAAAACTTTCTATTTCAGTTAGTAATAAAATAGTGTCATCCTTTATTTTTCTTACATCCCACATCTAATATAATATAAAATCTTGTAGTTTACAATTAAAATCTCTTCTCACAAGTCATCTTCTGCCATCCTGGTACAAGCCACCGTCACCTACTGCTTGGGATGATACCAAAGCTTCTTGAACTGAGCTCCCTGACTTCACCCAACCCTTTACTCTCTATTTCACTCCTGAGTCAGAGTCATCCTTTTACAAAATGGCCAGGTTCTGCCACTCCTCTGCTAAAATCCCTGATGTGTTTCCCATCTCTCTCATAGTAAAAGGGAAAGTATATAAAATTTCCCTGCAAGTCCCTCCATGATCTGACCATCCGCTGCTTCAGGGATGGCATCTCCCACAGCAATTTCCCCCTTACTCCACTCAGCCATCCAAATGACCCTTGAACTTAGAAAGCCAGTTCCCACATCTGAGCTCTCTTCTTCACTTCATTCAAATCTCTGCTGAAGTATCACTTTACCAAAAAGACATTTTCTGGCCTAATAAAAGAACAGTCCCATGTTCTTTGTTCTGTATATCCTTGTTTAATTTTTCTTTATAACACTTCTCACTATCTAACATCTGTTCTGTTCTATTCTATTCTATTCTAACTGCTAATTTCTTCTCCCACTAGAATGTGAACTCCAAGAAGGTATAAGCTTTTCTTTGCTCATTGTTGAATCCTCAGAGCCACGAACAGTGCTGGTACTTAGTAGGCATGCAGTATTTGTTAACTGACTGACTGAATGAATGAACATATGTCTGGATATTTTAAAAATCACCATAGGTCTTCCAAATCATTGCTGGCATTAAAAGTAATGTTTCCAGCTGATCTCTTTGTGAAGGGGTTTTTTTTCTCCCCAAGAGAAGATTCAATTTCATGATTTGAAAGATTACATGAAAGGGAATTTGAGTTATGAAGACCGAATTTTGGAATATTACAATTTTAACAGATTTTTTTACTGATACAAATTTATTATGATAATTGAGAATAAA